>VZTJ01002396.1:10920-24934 GCA_013397795.1 Orthonyx spaldingii | reverse complement strand
CGGGAAGTGGGGTGAGGGCGGGGGCAGAGGGGTCCCAATTCCGGGGTGACGGGTGGGTGCTGTGCCCCCTCCCAGCTGGGAGCACTCCCGAATCCCAAAGCTGGGACGGTGCTTGGCTCCAGCTTTCTGCTGAGCTATGGATGGATTGGGAGAGGCTGAAGCGTTTGGGGGCTGTATCCCACCCCCATCTGGTGGCTTTGGGGTGGCAGCTCGGTATCATCACTTCCAGCATCCCTGGAGCCCCTCTGGACAGATTTATGGACAGCATGTTCCTGGGATGGGGACGTTCTCCGTGGGGTGTAGGGAAGCTCCGGGGGGACACTGTGGGACTTCCCACTTCCTGGGGTTTAATGTCCACCCCTGGTGCTATGGAGCTGGACCAGGGTCCTGCCACCCCCTTCCCTGCTCCTGTGGGCTGGGAATGGGATATTTGGCCATCTTTGGGTCATTTGGTGGACAACTGGGAGCATTTGGTGGTTGGTGACAAGCCACCCCTATGGACAAGGGACACGGTGGGAAAAGCTTTTAATGACAGCACAGAGGAGGTGACTGGAGAATTCTGGAGGAGATAGCCAGAGAATTCCAGGAGATTTGGCCTCTGGAGAGCCAGGACAGGCTCAATAGGCAGAGCCCTGGATGTCGTCGTAGTCGCTGCCCTCAGAACAGTCGGGATCCTCCACGTGTTCCCCCGAGGGACAGGATGGCTCTGACCAGCCTGCGGAGACAGAGCCCGTCAGGAGGATTTGGAAATTCCCGGACCTCCCTGTGTCCCCCGCCGCAGCGCAGGATCCTCACCAGGATGTGAGGGGGCGTCTCTGGGAGCCTCCGTGTCCTGCGCGTTCTCGTACCACTCCCCTGAGGAGGTGCTGGAGCTGCCGTCGGCATCGGGATCTGCCGGAGCCGCAGGTACCCAGGGCTGGGAGGGCACTGGGGCGGGCACTGCCGAGGGAACTGGGGGAACTGGGAGGAACAGGGTCGCTGATTGGCATCTTCCATCCCTGCTCCCCCTCTGTAGGGTTCCTTTTCCTCACTGAGGTTGAACCCATCCCTGTTCCCATCCTTGGGGTTGCTCTATCCCTGCTCCCATCCCTGCTCCTCTCCTTAGGGTCCCTGAACCCCCATTCCCTTCCTGTCCCTGTGGTCTCTGCATCCCTTGCTCCCATCCTTGAGGTCTCCCCATCCCTGCTCCCACCCCTGTTCCCCCACTTCCCACCTGTGCCGTAGCCGTGGCCGGTGGCTGCCGGGTTCCACTGGGTGCCATGGGCAGGGGGGGGAATGCTGCCATTCCAATAGGGCTCCGTGGATGTGGATGAGGATGAGCTGGAGGAGCCACGGGGGAATGGGGGGCCCAGCCTGGCCGGCTCTGTGGGAACAAGGCCATCAAATGTGGGAACAAGGACATAGGAACAGGGGGTGGCGCCCCCCCCATCCATGGGATAGATCCCCCTAGTGTCATACCATCCTCAGGGAACGGCTGCAGCCTGTCCTGGCTGGGTCTCAGAGGCAGAAGATCCTCCCTGGAATGCCGGCGCAGGGAGTCTGCGGGAAGGGGAGAGGGGTGGGGACATCCTGGGTGACAGGGATCCCAGGACAGGGTGTCAGGGATCCCAGAGGGAGTGGGATGCTCACTGTAGAAAGTGGAGAGGGCGACGGGAGGCTTGCTGCTGAACTCATAATATTCCGAGTCGGAATCAGAATCCTTGGAAATGGCTGTAACCAGAGGGTCTGGGGGGTGACAAGGGGATGTGACATCTGTCACCAGCCGGGACCTCCTGCCCTACAGCTCCCAGGGTGACCTGCCAGACCCACCTGATCCTTTGGGAAGGCTGATGGGAGTCTCCCTGTAGTCGTTGGGGATCCCGGAGGGTGCATTGGGGCTCTGGGAGCTGTGGGTCATCAGGACTGCCGTGGGTGTTCCCAGGGAGGACATGGCTGTGGGGACAATGGGATGCACCCACTCCCTGGCTGAGCTGAGCCCAAAGAGTGGGGATTGTGTCCCAATTCCATGCCCGGATCCCAAATTCCTTACCGCTCCTCTTCCTCAGCCTCAGCAGGGCAGTGGAAAAGGCCAGCACGGAGAGCAGGAGCAGCGCCGCCAGCACCAGGCACAGGACAAAGAGGGGACTGTCCAGGGGTGGTGTCCCCAAGGCTGGGGTCCCCTCCTCGGCTGGGACAGAGAATGGACACAACTCATCCCACCTAAATCTTTCCTCCATGGAATTTCACCCCGATCCCAGGGAATGGCCGAGGGCTCGGGCGCTCACCGTGCAGGACAGTGACATTCCTGGTTGTCACCTCAGCCGTGGGCGTCGGTGCCTCCAAGCCCTGGGAGCCTGGAAAGGGCAGGGACAGCAATCAGCTGCTTGGGAGAGCACAGGACCCACCCCGTGCCTCAAATCCCGGCGGGAATTGAGGGATCCCGATCCCTTACCGTTGCAGATGACCCCAGCAGCCTGGGATTGGTGGCATGGCGCGGATTTATTGAAGATCCAGTGGCACTGTGCCAGCGAGGGCTGCAGGGTCCCACACTCGTACAGCATCTTCCCGGGAAGCGTGTGTCCGAAGGAAGGCCGCTGGAGCACATTCCCGCATCCCAGCGTCCGGCACAGCACTTGGGCCTCCAGCTCGTACCAGGTGCTGTCACACACCGTGCTCCAAGTGCCACGGAAAAACACCTCCACCCTGCCGGCACATCCGTCCCGGCCCCCGGAGAGCCGCCACTCCTGGTGCTCTGCGGGGAGAGCGCGGAGATGGAGACGCGCCGCTCGCATCCCCAGCTCCAGAACATTCCAAACCCACCTGAGCAAACCACGCCGGCGTCCTCCTTGTGGCTGCAGTCGTGCTCCGGCTCGGCCGGACATTCCCAGAGGTGCCGCTCGTGTCCCTCGCAGGCCACCTCATCCCGCAGGATGGGGCCGTGGCCGCGGCCGAAGCTGGCGCTGCCCTGGGCTCTCACGGCGTGGCCGCACCGGAGCTGGCGGCACACGACATCGGCGTCGGGAATGTCCCAGCCGTCGTCACACACCGTTCCCCATGTCCCCTCCTGCTCCAGCTCCACCCGGCCCTCGCAGCGGCTCCGGCCGCCCGCCAGCCGGAGCGCTCCGGGACCTGGGAGATACAGCAGGAAGGGTGGCCTGGTGTTGTCTTGGAACCCCAAAAAGTGGGTGTAAGGGTGTCCCTCGCCCTCCTGCACTCACCAGGTGTCACCGAGGCGTTCCCAGTTGGAGTATTGGGAAGTCCTGTCATTTCTGTGGGAGCTGTGGGCGGAAAGGGCAGGGGGATGAGGGAAGGGCTGAGCCCCCAGGGTTCCCAGTTTGGAGGAGTGCATCCCAACCCCACCAAAATGTAGCCAAGAGGATTCTCCCAGCTCTGAGTGGCACAGAAGGAATCCCCCCAGGCTCTGGTGATGTGGTCACAGAGCTGTTGCATCCCAAAAATGTGTGCCCTGGGGTGTTTCCTAGGGCTCAATCCTGGTGTAGGATCTGCTGGGAGAATTTGCTCTTAAATGTGGGAATACTGGGACACGACTCACCGGTGAAAGAGCTGAAATTTGGGGTGTCATCCTGCTTCCGTGTTGTTCCCGCCTTCCGGTTTATCCCTGCGGACACAGAGGGGCTGGACCTGCCTGTACCCACCTGCCTGCACCCATTCCAGGGCCACAGGTGAGTGGATGATCCGGTTATCCCTAAAAATTCCCCATTTGGGTCCTCCAGGAGAAGGATTCAGCCCCAGGAACAAGGCATCTGGGAGGGGGGTGCTTGGGTGGGGGTCCCGGGAAGCGCCACCAGAGCTGGTGGGGTGTGGACTGGAGTGAAAATGTTCAAGGAGAAGGTCAGGGATGAGGGGAGAAGGTGGGAGTGAGCTGCTCCAGGTGGGGATGGAGGTGTGAGGAAGGCGGAAATGGGGTGATGGGGCTGTTCCCTGGTTGATTGGAGGCCTTGAGGCAGCTTCTGGCAGCCATTTCGGCAGCCAAACCATTCCCAATCCTGCTGGGATGGGGGGGGACAGGTGGCATCACATCCCAAAACCGTCCAGGGGGAACATGAGGGACAGGATGGGCTTCAGGCCCTGAGTGTCACCCTGTTCCCGCAGGCATTTGGGGTGGAATGGCTCGGAGAGCACTTTTAGGGGCTTGGAGTCCTCTTTCAGGGGTTCCCAGGGTGCTTTTGGAGGACCCAAGGGGACCCTACCCTTTAGGAGAATCCCCAAGCCTTAGGATACCATTTTAGGGGATCCCTTTCCCTCCATCCCAGTGGGTTGGGGGGCCCCATCCTCCACCTGCGACACCCACCTTGGGGACCCCCCAGTGCTCCCCATCCCAGGGAGGTGGCAGGTCCCCGAGCCCCAAATCAGCGGCTCCACCACCCTGAGGTCCCCAGAGAGCGACGGAGAGGGCCAGGATGGGGACGGTGACGTACCTTGTGCAGGTGCCAGGGCAGAAAGAGCCACCAAGAGCAGGCAAAGCCCCCCCATCCTGTCAGTGGGGCAGCCCCATGGAATGTGGGGTCCAGGAGTCGGGGGGTCCCTCTCTCAGCAGCCTGGGGACACGGCTTGGCCGTGTCCCCGTGCTCCGGCAGCTGCGGGAGTGTGGCGGAGGGCAGGAAGCCGACTCGTGCTGCGGGGTGGAGGAGGGTGATGGGGTGGCTCCATCCTGTCCCAGCAGGGAGGAAACGGGGTTTTGAGGGACCCCGGAGACCCTCTGGGGCACGGGAGCCTCGTGGATCTGGTGCTCCCACCCCGGGGGACACGGATCTGGTGGAGCCATGGTGATCTGCAGCTCGTTTGTGCCTGCAGGACGTGGATTTGGGGTGGTGGCATGGAGGGACTCGGGGTCTCCCAAGCTGTGGGAGATCTGTGGGGTGATGGAGAAGAGCCAGGAGTTCCCCTCTTCCCCCTGTTTTTTGGAATCAGTATTTCCTGCAGCTCCACAACTTGAGCATCTTTCAGCACGTCCAGGACATCCAGGACCCTCCAGGAATACGAGGTGAGGGGTAAGGCTGGAATTTCCATGGGTGGGAGGTGGGGCATCCCGGGAGATGTCGATTCCCACGGTGGGTGAGAGCTGGGATCCAGCTGCACGCCCGAGGACCTGGGATGCTGGGAAGGGAGGACAGGGCCTCGGTCATCCCATCTCAGCAGGGTTTTGGGAAGGTTTGGGAAGCTGGGAGCATGGGGGTGGGGTGGGGGATCTCCTGCTATTATCCAGGTGTCTTGGGCTTGCTGGGATTTACTGGGAAGCTGGAAGGCTGGGAATCCCCATGGCACCCCTAGATAAAGGGATGTGCTGGCCAATTCCAGTTGCTGAGGGGACATTTGGGAATGTCGGGGAGCGGCCACGGGGAGGACACGCAGGCCCAGGCTGGTGTTCGGGCTGGAAAGGTGGAGGAGAAGGATGGCAGGAGAGCGAGGAAGGAGATCCCTTATCCCAAGGTGACCCCAGCTGGGCCAGGGCCAGGCCCAGCCCTGGATCCAATCCCGTGACCAGCTCCCATGTGGAGCCAAGGTCAAGAGCATGTGCCCATTCCTGGGAGCCTGGCACTGCCAGGGGGGCAGGGTGGGACCCAGTATTGGAATCAGACACGGCACAGGGGAGAATCCCAACTTTTTTTAAATAGTTTATTTTTGTAACAACATCAGAATTAAAAATTTTCCATAAATACCAGCCCCTGGCAGCCCCTTCCCGGGCGTTCCCGGTAAAAAATGTGTACAAAACGGATGCGTGGCCGGGGTGAAGGTGGGGGGGATACGGGATCCTCCCCAGGATCAGACCACAGGAATCATCACCACCATCATCATCACCACTATGAACACCATGTCGCAATGAGACCCAAAGCAGTAAGAGCATCCCAAATTCCTCCCCGGTGCCACTGGGATCCAGCCCATGTAAGGACGGGGCTGGGAGACCCCCCCTCACCCTCTGTGGGCACCTCAGGGTGGTCCCAGGAGGCCACCAGTGATCCCCAGCACATCCCGCTGGGAAGGGGGGGTCGGTGTCCCCCCAGCGTGGCAGGGGGAGGAGGTCGGGCCCTTACTGGTTTGCCCGGGAATTGGGGGGTCCGGGAGTCTCCCCCGTGGGGTCAGGAACTGCCGCGGATCCTCTCCATGTAGCTCCGGAGCTCCTCGGGGTCCCGCAGCCCCATGTCCTCGCACACCCAGCGGATGTCGTCCTCGCTGGCCACCAGGATGGACTGGACGTGGGGGGCGGCCGGGGGGGGCTCCTCGGGGGCGCGGGGGGGGCCGAAGGTGACAAACTCNNNNCCGCTTCCTGCGGCCGCCCCCCGGAGCCGATCCCTCCTTGCGGGGTGGCGGGGCTGGGGAGCCGGGGGGAGCCCCGTCCTCGCCGGAGCCCGGGGGACCCCCACAGCTGCAGGGGGGACCTGTGGGTGCCAAGGATTCCGGCTGCTGGCGCTCCGGCTGTGGCCGATCCAGCTGTGGCCGATCCAGCTGCTGGCGATCCAGCTGCCGGCTCAGCTCTTCCTGGTCGGTGCCCAGCCAGACCCAGTTGTGGGGCTGTGGGGCCGAGGGGGCCCCGCCCGGCTCAGGCAGCTCCTTCTGCTGGTACCGGAGCACGAAGAAGATGCAGTTGACGAGGAAGATGAAGATGGCGAGGCAGAAGACTCCCAGGAGCACATACATCCCGATTTCCAGGTCGGTCACCCGCTCTGGAGCCTTCACCATCTCCTCCTCCTCCTCTTCCTCTTCCATGCCAGCGCGGTTGTGTCCGTAGCCTTCCTCCTCATCTTCCTCCGAGGAAGACCCCTGGAGCTTGGTGGCAGCCGGCCCCACGCCCACGGGGTCCCTCCGTCCCACGGTCACCGCTTCCCCGGACATGGCGCCCTCAGCCCGCGGGAAGGGCCGGGGGCTCCCGGGAGAGGGGACTCCCACCTCGAGCCAGGCGGTGCCGGTGGCCAGGGCGGCTGCGCGGTGCCGGCCACGCCGGCATGAATCTGGGGGGTGCAGGCTGAGCTGGAGCAGGGGCCCCCGGCCCGGTCCCTCGGCCACCACCCACGGGTGGGCGGCGGGGACCCCGGGGGACCCCCTGACGGTGGCGACGGCGCGGTCGAGGGACGTCACGGTCAAGGCCACGTCGTGCCACCCGTAGAGCTCCAGTGGGGCCAGCGTGCGGTCGGAGAAGGACAACCAGACGGACAGCGTGGCTTCCTGGCGGGATGACAAGCGGGATGGCAGAGGTTTGGGGGACACCGGGGACACTGGGGTGACCCCTCACCCGTCTCACCTGCTTGAGGGCCCGCAGGGTGGGTGTCCCCAGGGCGGTGGCGGTGACCACGCCAGGGTGATCTGGCTGTGTCCGCAGGGACAAGTTGAGCCCAGCCACCACCTGGGCGTGGAGCTCTGTCACTGTCACCTTCTCCTCAGACACCACCAGCGTCTGCTCCCCCAGGATGGAGTCGGAGAGTGGGGAGCGCACCTGGAAGCACCGTGTGAGTCCCCCAACATCCCTCACCGTGTCCTCTTCCCATCCTGTCCCAGCCCCTCAGTTCCCTCTCTCCCTGTATCCTGCCCAGCTCCCTCTGGGATCATTTCCAGCCCCCCAGCTCCATCCCTGCAACCTTTCCACACCCCCAGATCCCCCCAGATTCCCCACAAACAACTCCTCTTCACCTCCACGGAGGTGACTCCAGGCTCCCGGCCCACCACCACGGCCCCCGCTTCCAGTGAGGCCACGCGCGGGTCCTGGACACGCGTCCGGGCGGCCACCAGGTGGGTGACATCCAGGAGCCACTCGGGGCCGGGCAGGTAGGACAGGTGACGGCCACCATCCAGGGGGTGGGCCACAAAGTGTGCCAGGACACGGAGCCCCGTGCGCTGGAACTGGGGCCGGCAGCCCCGCGCCCGCCGCTCCGGCTCCTCCGCAAGGTCCTCGGACTCCACCGTGGCACTGGGGACAGGGGGACAGGGAGAGGGTGACAAGAGTCCCAGGATGAGGTGACAAGTGTCCAGGGGCAAGGGGGCAGGGATTATAGGACAGGGTGACAGGTGTCTCAGGACAGGGAGACAGGGATCCCAGAGCAGGGGATCATGGGACAGGTTGACAGGAGCTCCAGGTCAGGAGGACAGGAGGACGGGAATTCTGGGACACAGGAGTATGTGGGGGCTCAGTGATGCATCCCCACACATCAGCTCCCAGCCCCATTCCCATCTTCCCTTTTTCCCACCATCCCATTCCACAGGACTGACCTGTCGGGCCCCCCAGGCAGTCTCCAGCCGCGGAGCTGCTCCAGGACGGGATCTCCCAGCTGGACACGGAGTGGGAGCAGCGGAGCCCAGACGGAGAAGCTCAGCTCTGCGCGCAGCCGGCGTGCCCAGAAATCCACGCGGGCCCCCCGGGCCCCCCGGCTCTCCTTGCCCCCCACGAACACCAGGTCGCAGGAATCCGACACCTGCAGGGGCACATGGAATTCCATGGGACTCTCCCAGGTGAGGTGGGATAGCGAGGGGACAGCAGGACTCACCTGCAGCACCTGCTTGTCAGCGGATTCGCATCCCACAGGATCCGTGAGCTCGGACACTCTGCCCCCTGCTTCCACAGCCACCAATTTCACCGGGATAAGGCGGGGAACCCCGGTCAGCGGTGCTGTGTTCAGGATCTCCAGCTCCTGGAAGCACAGCGGGATGAGCGGGCGCTTCCCACGGGATGGAGGGCTGGAATGGGATGGGGACACTCACCTGCACTAGCGGGACGAGGGCACGGACGTCCCGCTCCGACACCTGGATTTCCCAGACCAGTTTGTCCTTCTGCGCCTCGGGATCCTGGCCAGGATACTCCACCTGCCACGTGAGTGGCCGGGCCGGCGCCAGCCCCCCCGTCCCATTTTCCACAGCCACATCCAGGTGTAGGAATGCGGCCGGCTCGGACACCCTGTGGCACCGCACCGGGATCAGCGTGGAAAAACCCACCATTCCCATCGGGATGGGGGTGCTGGGATATTCCCTACCTGGAGCTGTCAGGGATGGCAGGGGTGTCCCCGAGCCGCCGGCATGTCACCACAGCTGTGGAGTGCTTGGGACCACGGGAACGCTCCAGGTGAGCGCTCCAGGCACCAGGAATTGCAGGGCGGGCGGAGACAACCTGCAGGCCCTTCTTGGCCTTGATCCTGCAGGGGCACACGGTGTCACACAGTGTCAGATGGTGTCACACGGTGTCACACAGTGTCACACAATGCCCCAAAATGTCACACATTTTGTGTCAGATAGTGTTAAACAGTGTCCCACAGTGTCAGATGGTGTCCCACAGTGTCACTCACAATCACACAGTGTCACTCACAGTCACTACATGTCACACAGCGTCACTCACTGTCACACAGTGTCTGATACTGGCAGAGGGTGTGAAATGGTGTCATACAATGTCACAAAATGTCACACAGTGTCTGATAGTGTCAGATGGTGCTACACAGTATCAGGTGATGTCGCACAATGTCACTCAGTGCCACATGGTGTTGTCACGTAGTGTCAAATGCTGCCACAAATTGTCACGGACTGTCACATGGTGTCACTCACTGCCACAGCGTGTCACTCATTGTCACAGTGTCACAGACTGTCACACAGTGTCACTCACAGTCACATGGTGTCACTCACAGCCACACAGTGTCCCACAGTGTCCCACACTGTCCCAGTGTCCCCGTTCTCACCGCAGGGTCAGGCTGTCAGCAGTGAAGTTGTGGCGCAGAGCGATGGTGGCCGTGAAGTGCTGCCCGGGCCGCAGGGGGACATTGGGGACACGCAGCAGCACCTTCTCATCCAGCTGCACCTCCTGCCGCCGCTCCGGCTCTCCTGCCCGCAGCTCCAGCATTCCCAGGAATCTGGGAGACTCCTGCTCCCGGCCCCTGCACTCCCCCACGCTGTAGCGCAGCTCAGCCGGTTCCGGGTGCTCCGGAGGCTCCGAGGGATCGGAATTCCGTCGGCGGCTCCGGTGAGCATGGAGGGATGTTGGGGAGAACCAGCGTGGAGGGATCTCCAGCTCCACCACACACACGCCCAGAGGGGCCTGGAGGAGAGAGGAGATCCCGGGATTAGGGTGGGGGGGGGCTGGGGGATCCCCAGGGGTCCCCAGGGTGGCACTGACCTGCAGGCGACACGTCCCCCGGGCCACCCGCCCACGGTGATGGGCGTAGAGGGTGACGCAGGGGAGATCCCGAACTCTGGAGTGATCCCAATCCCTTGAGGGATCCCAGTTCCCAGGGTAGTCCTGCTGCACGGGGTGGTCCCGGTTCTTGGGGTGATTGTGGATACCAGGGTGGTGCCGGTCTTTGGGGTGACCCCAGGCTCCATTGTGGTCCTGCTGCTCGGGGTAGTCCTGGTCCCTGGGATGGTCATGATCCCCAGGGTGATCCCAGTTCCTGGGGTGATCAAGGACCCCAGGGTGGTCCTGCTCCCTGGGATGATCCCAGTCCCTGGGGTGACCCTGGCCCCCAGGGTGGTCCCGGACCTCAGGGTGATCCCAGACCCCAGGGTGGTCCCAGTCCTTGGGATGATCCCGGACCCTGACGTGATCCTGCTTCCCGGGCATCCAGTCGGGCCCATGCAGATGGAAGAGGGCGCGGGCCATGGGCTCGGCAGGGGACACGGAGCTCTCCAGGGACACGGCGCGGACGGCCCAGGCTGCTGAGCCGGGGGTGCTCTCCATGGGCACCTCCTGCAAGGACACCGGGATGGTGGCAGGGGCTGGGACACCCCAGGGTGGCCCAGGGGACACAGGGGTCCCGTTACCTGGCGGATGCTGAATGGGGGGTAGGTGGCCTGGAACAGGGGCTGGGATCCGGCACGGAGCAGCAGGAATGTCTCAGAGCGGGTGTGCAGGGAGGAGTTGGGGGGCACGTCCTGATCCACCCTTTGCAGCCGGTAGGACTCGGGCACCCCAAGGACCTCCAGCTCCGCCGGCAGGAACACGGGATCCGGGGGGTCCCCGTCACCCCTCACTGCAAGGACAAGGATGTGTCACATCCTGCAGGGACACAGCGGGAGTGGGGGGCACTGGGGTGGCACGTGGGGGCCTCCGTGCCCACCGTGGTGGCCCCACACAGGGTGACCCCTTGCCTGGGCCACCCCATTCTGAGGTCACCCCAGGCCATGGTTGCCCCATCCCTGCCACAGGACTGGGGGGGGCCCACTCAGTTCTCCCAGTCCCGGCTGTTCCCTGTGGGAATGCATTCCCCGCTGGACAGAGGGTTGGAGCCGCGTCCTGCAGGGATCCAGGCTCGTGGTGCCCAGATCAAAGGGATCCCTCGTCACAGGGAGCAGATCCCACCTGGATGCCCGAGCAGGGCTTCCTCAAGGCCGGGAATTGATCCCACCTCGGCGATCAGGTATGCGGGGATCAGGCGAGGCAGATCCCGGGATCCGGGGGGAGCGGGAGTCCCTCGGGCGGCGGGTTCCCGTGGGGATTATGAGGAGATTCCCCCCTCGAGATCCCAGCGGATCCTGCGGTCCCCGGGTGACCCCCTCCGGATCCCAGGCGGTGGAGGGGGTGCGGATCCCGGGGAAGGCGGGGAAGGAGGAAGCGGGGGGTGAGGTCGCCCCTGCTCCCGGGATCCCGGCGGGAGCAGATCCCGGAGGAATGGAGGGAACCCGAACGCGGGGAAAGGGGAGAATCCGACCGGGTCGCGGGACCACGCGGGAGCGGATCCCGACAGGACGGCGGGGGGTGCGGAGCGGGCTCGGTGCCGGTGCCCGGTGCCGGTGCCAGCTGCCGTTTCCGATGCCGTTCCCGGTGCCGTTCCCACTTACCCGGGGCGCAGAGCAGGGCGGCGGCCAGCAGCGCCAGCCGGGGCGCCGGGGCCATGGCCGGGGGGGCTCGGTCCGTCCGCCGCTGCCTCCCGTCGCTCCACCGGTGCCTCCTGTCCCTCCGCCCCCGCGCCCAGACAATGGGGCCGGGGCGGGACCGACACCGGCGCCGCCTCGTCCCGTCGGGTCCTAAAGCCCGGCCGTGCCCGGCGCTCCGGCTCCCGCTCCACAGCCCGAGCCACATCCCACCCCGCTCTCCGTTCCCAGCCCTGCTGCCCATCCTCATCCTCACCCCACTCCCCTTCTCCATCTCTGCTCCTCATCCTCTTCCTCATCCCTATCCCTGCTTCTCATCCCATTCCCATCCCCACCCAGCACTGGACACCCCAGGCCACACGGAGACCCCCGGAGCAGGGCAGGAGGGTGGCAACTCCTCCCCCAGCTGCCATCCATCTTTCCCTGTTCCACCAGGGACACTGGGGACATGGGAAGGACAAGGACATCCATGGCCAGGGGCACGGAGCGAGCAGGAAGCACAGCAGGGACAGCTGGAGGGCGGTGGGATCCTGGCATGGATAAACCACCTTCCTTCTCCTCCTCGTCCTCCTCCCTCCCTTCCCACCCTGAATGGATTGGGGGGACCAGGCAGCCCCCCAGGGGCTCCCAGCTCCAAGCCTGACCCCCTTCCCATGGGAAAGCAATGGGACCAGGCCGGATAAATCCGTCTTTATTCCAAACCACATTATCAAAACCGTTTAAAAAGCAGCTTAAAACCCAAAACCTGACAGTGGGGGGACCCCAAAACAAGCAGAGTCCCCAGGGTGGGGAACCGGATCCCCTCTCCACCCCGAGCCGGCTGGGTCGGGACAACATCCCTGGTGAGCAGGGAATGTGGGAGCTCTTCTCCGGGATTTGGGGCTCGTGGGGGCTTCTGGGGTGAAGAAGGCACTTGTGGCATGTATGGCAAGGCACAGCCCCCGATTTTGGGGTGCTCCCAGGACCCCTGGGAGAACCAGGCAGCAGAGGAGGGGGCGCAGGGGGCGCAGCGGAGCGGGGAGACACATGCTTGGGATGTTCGGGATAACGGAGCCAAGCCTTGGGAGAGCTCTGGGGGGGCTCAATCCTCCCGGTTCCGGGGCCCCCCGAACTTCTGGCGTCGCCGCAGCTCCTCCACCTTCCACTCCAGGCTCCGCACGGCCGCGTCCAGCCGGGCGCTGGGATCCGGGGATGCCACCAGGCTGCTCAGCAGGGCGTAGAGCACCCACAGGCCCAGCAGCATTCCCGCCTGCGCCGTGGGGCTCTCCTGGGAAGCGGCCACGTGCAGGAAGGCTCCGAGGAAAAAGAAAAGCTTCACCCCGCGGAGCAGCGGCAGCAGCAGCCTCCGGAGCCGGGACAGCACCCAGGATCCCACGAGGGCGGCCACAGCCCACAGGAGCACCCTCTGGACTTCTCCGGGAGCCAGCGCCGCTGCTCGGACCAGCCGGTGGCCTGGGAATGGGAGCTGGGAGTCAGCAGTGGCACTGGGAATGGGGGCCGGTGCCATCCCACGAGGTGAATTCCACTCACCATTGATGCCAGAAGCAGCCAGGAGATCCCCCAGCACCCTACAGAGCATGGTCAGGGCTGCCGAGATCCCAGAGGAAACGATCCAGAGGGTGGCAGAGAGGCTCTGCGGGAAAAGGTGGGCAGAGGGGAGTGGAACAAGAGAGAACAGATCCTCACATTCCTGCACGAGGAACTCGCTCCAGGGAAGGTTTGGGAATCAGGATCCCACCTCCGCCACCATCCGCAGGGGCTGGGGTCCCACCCAGCTTTCCAGGGTGTCCCAAGTGGATCTTCCCAGCCGCAGCAGCAGGTCATCGGAGCTGGCAGCGTGTCCCCGGAACCCCTCCTGGCCGTCTTTGGCTCCATCCTCTGCCGATCCCATGAGGAACGGGATCCACAGCAGCAGGGCCAGCAGGGCTCCGTGTCCCATGGCACCCCCCATCCTGGATCCCGGGATCTGGGAGGGAGAAACGCTGCAGGTTTTGGGGTCCCTTTGCTGGGGTTGCCTGAGCGGGAGGGGAGGGCAGAGGCCCCACAGCCCCGTTTCCCTCCCCCCCCGCTCAGCACAGGCTTGGGTGTCGGCTATTTTTGGGATAGCCGGGAGTCAGCGGGACATGGCCAAGGGCACCGGGCCTGGCTGGGAAGGGGGGGCACCCCTTCCCCACGGAGGGAGCGGGGTGCTCCGGAGTGGGACGCAGCCACCACTGCCCCCCGTGGTGCTCCCCAC
>VZTJ01002396.1:0-10295 GCA_013397795.1 Orthonyx spaldingii | reverse complement strand
GGGGCGGAGCGCGGGGGATGCCGGGAGCGCTTCCGGTTCCGGCGGCGGCGGCGGCCGCGTGAGCGCTCGGGAGCGGCGCGGGGCTCGCGCGCGCCAACCGGAACCGGAACCGGGACCCCGGACCGGAAAGGAGAACCGGAAACAGCCTCGGAAAGGCAGCGGGGCCGTCACCGGAGCGCCGCGACCGCCCGGCTGCCGCCATGGCGCTGATCTGCTCCAGTGAGTGCGGAGAGAGCGCGGCCGCGGGAGCGGGGAGGGGGGCGTTAATGAATGGGAGATCCCGGGCTGCGGGGCGGGGACAGCCGGGGCCACCGGGGGGATCACCGGGCGGGGGGTTCTCGAACCTCGGTTCCCGTCCCATCCCGTCCTTCCCGCTTCCCTTGCAGTTTCCAACGAGGTGCCGGAGCACCCGTGTGTGTCGCCGGTGTCCAACCACGTGTACGAGCGGCGGCTGATCGAGAAGTACATCGCGGAGAACGGCACCGACCCCGTGAACAACCAGCCGCTGTCCGAGGAGCAGCTCATCGACATCAAAGGTGGCAGGGTCGGGAACGGGAATGGGGACGGGAATGGGAACGGTTCTCCCGGCTCTCTCGGGGGAAGCGGCTCCAGGGTCGGGAATGGGGGTGCCCGAGGTGTTCTGGGGTTTGCTGAGGTGGGGGTGAGATGCCGAACTCAGCTGTGGAGGCCGGGAAAGGGAGGGGTGAAGGAGGGATGATGGAATGGGACGGGAGCGCAGGGATCCAGAGGGACACCAAGGACATGGATGACGTGTCCCTCCTTCTTCCAGTCGCCCACCCGATCCGCCCCAAGCCCCCCTCGGCCACCAGCATCCCGGCCATCCTGAAAGCCCTGCAGGACGAGTGGGTGAGTGCCGGGGGCGCTCCGGGGGCCGGGGTCCCGCCGTTCCCCGGCTGACTGGGCGCTTCCCGGCAGGACGCGGTGATGCTGCACAGCTTCACGCTGCGGCAGCAGCTGCAGACCACGCGCCAGGAGCTGTCCCACGCCCTGTACCAGCACGACGCCGCCTGCAGGGTCATCGCCCGCCTCACCAAGGAGGTCACTGCCGCCAGAGAAGGTGACCTGGATGCGTGGCGTTCCCGGGAAGGGGCGCTGGGAAGGGTTTTATCCCGGCTGCCCGTTAAACTTGTTGTGTCCTTGCAGCTCTGGCCACGCTGAAGCCTCAGGCCGGGCTCATCGTGCCCCAGGCGGTGCCGTCAGCGCAGCCCAACGTGGCTGTGAGTCCCTGCTCCCCATCCCAGCCCTCTTCCCGCTCATTCCCAACCCTTTTCCCACTTCCTCTCTGCATGCTTCTTGTCTCTCTGCCCCACACAGGGCGCTGGTGAGGCCATGGATCTGGGAGAGCTGGCGGGAATGACCCCGGAGATCATCCAGAAGGTAGGGGGGGTCTTCCCTGTGTCCCTCTCTCCATCTTCCCATCGTGGAATTCCTGGTCTGTGCCCATCCTCCTCTTGTTTTCCAGCTCCAAGACAAGGCGACGGTGCTGACCACGGAGCGTAAGAAGGTGAGTCACCTTACCCAGGGATTCTATGGTAGCCGGGATGTGCCATGCTCCAACAAATGCTGATGGTTATCCCTGTTTTTTCCAGAGGGGCAAGACAGTCCCAGAGGAGTTGGTGAAGCCGGAGGAGCTCAGCAAATACCGGCAGGTGGCCTCGCACGTGGTGAGTGCTGGGATGGGAAAGGGCTGGAAAACTCCCATGTGGAGCTGGGAATCCATTCTTGATTCCTTCTGGCAGTGTTTTCCTGCTTGTGGTATTAATTTGGGGTTCTCCTCCCTCACACAGGGGCTGCACAGCGCCAGCATCCCTGGAATTCTTGCCTTGGATCTGTGTCCTTCCGACACCAACAAGATTCTCACTGGTGAGGGGATTGGGGCTGCCTGGAAATGGGTCCCTTTCACTGTGTTTTTGGGAATTTGAAGTGGGACAGGGGACATGAGGCAGGTGGATTTGGAGTTGGTTGGCCCAACACTCCCATCCCAGCATTTCCCGCTCGGTTTTCCAGGTGGAGCCGACAAAAACGTCATCGTGTTCGACAAGAGCTCGGAGCAGATCCTGGCCACGCTCAAGGGCCACACCAAGAAGGTCACCAGCGTTGTCTTCCACCCGTCCCAGGTGCGTCCAGCTCTTCCCTCACTTCCAGGATGCCTCAGACTTGGATATCAGGACCCTCCTCTGGTGGAATCTTCCGTCGGGAGCTCTAGGAGAGCTGAATTCTCCCGTTGTGAACCTTCTGGTGTTGTTGTTGTGTAGGACTTGGTGTTCTCGGCTTCTCCCGACGCCACCATCCGGATCTGGTCGGTTCCCAACGCCTCCTGTGTCCAGGTGGTCCGTGCCCACGAGGGCTCCGTGACCGGGCTCAGCCTCCACGCCACGGGTGATTACCTGCTCAGCTCCTCGGATGACCAGGTGAATCCCTCCCCATCCCACACATCCCACTTCTGCTTTCCACCCCTCCACATCTAATGCTCTTCTTCTCTCCCAGTACTGGGCTTTTTCGGATATCCAGACGGGCCGTGTGCTCACCAAGGTGACGGATGAGAGCTCTGGGTGCGGTAAGGCTTGGAGCTGATTATCCCTATTCCCTTGGCTCCTGGAATTCATGGGAACTCCTTTTGGGAGAGGTCTTGGTAGCCTTCCCAGCCTTCCTGAGTCTCCCCAGCCCTCCCAGTCTCATCAACCCTCTTGAACCTTTCCAGCCCTCCTGGGCTTTCCCACCTCTCCGAGTCTTGCCAAGCCTCTGATTCTCCCGCTGTCTCTGCAGCTCTCACCTGTGCCCAGTTCCACCCGGATGGGCTCATTTTTGGGACAGGAACGATGGATTCCCAAATCAAGATCTGGGATCTGAAGGTAAGGGCAGATGGGAATGTACGGGAACGGGGTGGTTTGAGGATCAGCCCAAGGAGCGGGATTTTATGGAATGTTTTTGGAAGTTTTCTCCAAAAATCCCAGGATTGCAGCTCCAGAGCAGCTGTGACCGTGCAGGTCTGTTAGGCACAATGCCACATTCCAGTGCTGTGATTCCCTCTGACTGCCTTGTCCCCAGGAACGCACCAACGTGGCCAACTTCCCAGGACACTCCGGTCCCATCACCAGCATCGCCTTCTCCGAGAACGGATACTACCTGGCCACGGCAGCCGATGATTCCTCCGTCAAGCTCTGGGATTTGAGGAAGCTCAAGAACTTCAAGACCTTGCAGCTGGATAACAACTTCGAGGTGTGCCATGTCCCTTTTCCCCCGCAGCCTCTCTCTGCTGCAGGGGTTGTGGCATCCCAGAAAAAGCCATTTGGAGCTTTTCCAACGCCTCGTTGCGCTTCTTCTCCGCAGGTGAAATCCCTGATTTTCGACCAGAGCGGGACTTACCTGGCGCTGGGTGGGACTGACGTCCAGATCTACATCTGCAAGCAGTGGACAGAGATCCTCCACTTCACAGGTGAGGGATTGTGGGGATCATGGAAGTGGCAGGGGTGGGAATGGGACAAATCCACTGGAAATGGTGACGAGGGATTGTTTTCTGTCCCCAGAGCACAGTGGCCTGACCACGGGAGTGGCCTTTGGCCACCACGCCAAGTTCATCGCTTCCACAGGCATGGATCGGAGCCTGAAGTTCTACAGCCTGTAGTCCTGGAAGTGGGGCTGGGATTTGTGGGATTTGGGGTGGGAGGTGGGTGGGAATATCCGTGTGGGATGATCCAAGCGGGATTAATCTCCTCTGTCGTAGCTGTTGGCACAAGGGAAGTCAGGTATTGCCTTCCCAGTGCTCCACGAATTTATTGTTTAGTTTTTTTTCCCCAATTCCATGTGTTTTCCGCCTTTAGATTGTTTTGTGCTTGTAACTGGTTTGACAAAGCACCCCAATCCTGGTGCTGGTGGAAGTTTGAGGCCAGGATGTGTGGAAGGAGGGAGGGAAGGGAGGACTGTGCAGGGTTTGTAAGCAGTTACTTAGTTTCAGTATGGAAATAAAGAATTATTCCCTGTCATCCCAGCTGGAAAAGGCTCCTGTGAAGGGCTGGGTGGGATTTGGCTGCTTCCAGTTTGGGAATGGGGATGAGGGAGCCTTTTTCCTCCCCTCCTAAGGAAAAACCACCCCTAGAGCCATGCTCTGCACTGGTTTATTTTTCCAGCTTTCCCAGAGATATCCAGCGGCATCCGGGTAGAGGCTGGAGCTGTGAGGAGGAAGAGAGGGAGGAGATAACTTAGAGGGATGAAGGGGATTTTGGCATGAAGGGATTTTAGGGAGCAGAAGGCACTCACCCCTCAGCCTCTCTGCTGAGTACCCCCTCCCTTGGGAACCTCAGGAAAGATGACGCATCCCTGGGATGTGACTGTCCCCACACTGTCACCTGTCCTCCTGTCCCCTGGAGACCTCCGTGCTCCTGTGGGGAATGGCAGGTGGGCTTGGGAAGAGGGGGGCATGCAGAGATCCCCCAAAATCCCTGGAGGCTCCCAGACTCACGTGAGGACACTCCCAGCTGGCAGGAGGGCCTGCAGGGCTCCGGCTGGGCCAGGTGGCACACGGAAGCGCTACAGGAGATGTACACCTGGGAGCCACGGGAATGCCAGCGTCACCTGGAGATCCCCAAAAAGGGACCCCAAGCCTTGTGGGATCCCCAAAAAGAGTCCCCAAGCCTTGAGGAATCCCCCAAAATCTGTGAGCTTCCCAACAGAGTGGGACCATGGGCAGCTGGGAGCAGGGTTGGTGTTGGGATAGTGGATTCCCAACACTGAGGGATTCCCAGTGCTGGGATTCAGGGGGATCCCCCTCACCTCTCCCTCCAGCACGGTCATGCTGGGGGGCTCCACGAAGGCGAAGGTGGAGATGACAAAGCGCTGGTAGTGGCTTGGGAAGGGCAGCTCCAGAGAGGCTGGACCCACCGGAATCAGCCGTGTCCTGTAGTTGTCCCCTTGGAAGGGACACCTGGGTAGGTGACAAGGACACTGTGTCAGCACAGTGACCCTCCTCACTTCCATCTTCCCATCCTTGTCCACTCACCCATCCACCAGGATGGGCCACTGGGGCTGGGATGTGGCGTGGGAGCCGGGGGAGGCCCAGCAGTGGTGCAGCACCAGCACCAAGTTGGGATCCGTCTTCTGGAGCAGCCGGACTTCCACGTAAATGGGGTCCCGGAGCACCTTCACCAGGGGGAAGTCACCCACAGTGTGGTACGAGCTGTAGGATTCGTCTGTGGGAATGTTGGGAGGAGTTGAGCGGGATGGGGAGCGGGATGGGGAGTGGGATAGAGAGCACTCACCGGTGGCAATCCGCAGCTGGAGCCCCAGCGGGCCTGGCATGGCCAGGGGGGCGGTCGTGGGGGGCACGGCCACCTCCACTCCCAAGGGAAGGAGATCGCTGGCGTTGTAGATGCACCGAGCTTGGAGACTGGGAAAGAAGGGAGAGGAAGGTGGGAGACTCCCAAATCCTCCCTCAGCCCCATCAGCCGGAGCTGTGGGGACTCCACCAAGGATGTGGCAGGAGCGAGGATTGGGTTGATCCAAGGGGGAATCCGGACTCTCTGCCTGGATTTCCCCCCCTCTTCCCTTACATGTAGACGCTGTCCCGGGTGATGGAGCCGCGGGGGGATCCCTGGATGTCGATGGTGGAGATCAGCTGGTTCTCATAGATCAGCCGGTCCTCGACCGCCTGTGTGGGGAACATGGGAATGGGAAACATCCCGGAGGGACACATGGATCAGGATTTGAGGCAGGAGGCAGTGTGTGGGTGAGTTGTTTATCCTGAAGGGGGAAATGTGGGACTGGGAGCATCCTGCGGGCACTTCTGTCCTGAAGTGACCTCACTGTGCTCACCTGGGGGTCCCGCAGGGTTCTCCCGCCCTACCTGGACGGTGGTGCCGCAGTGGGTGACCGGGAAGCGGAACATGACGAAGGCCTCGGACACGTGGAGGGGCTCACACCCCGCCTGGCTGCTGGCCAGCCGCACGCTGTCCAGGTTGTACGGCGGGGCCACCATTCCCCGCGGGACCACCAGGACAATGTGTCCCTCCAGCAGGCACTGCACGGTGGCTGCGACAGCGCGGAGAGGCTCCATCACCCTGAGCACCCTCTGCTGGCGCCGGGGAGGGATTTTGGGATGTGCCTCCGGGTGTCCTACCGGTATTCCCGTAGTAGCAGGGTGTGGTACGGTCCATGTCGTCGTAGCAGCATCCCGCTTGCAGGCATCCATCCCGTCCCTGCGGAGCCACGCACGGCATCCGGCCCACCCGCACCTGGCACTGCTCCCGTGTCAGCTGTGTGCCTGGGGGGAAGCAGAGAGGGGACACAGCATGCAATGTAGTTTGGAAAAGCACCTTGAGGCCGTTTCCCCTCGTCCCAGCATCCCTCCATACCATCTTCCCACCTTACCTGCCCCTGCCGAGGGGTAGAAGAGCGCAGCAGTGGACTGCAGCAGGCTGGGCTGGGAGTGAATCCCAGGATGCAGCAATCCAGGCTGGGGCTGCAGCCCTGGGCGTCCCAGGCCCGGCTGGGGCTGAGCCTGGAGTCCGGGGCTGATCAAACCTGGCCAGGATGGGAATCCTGGGTGCACCAAAGCCGGGCTGGGATGGCCGGGATGGAGCAGCCCAGTGTGGCCTTGAAGCTCAGTTTGGGAGTTGGAGTGATGACTGGGACGAGATATTCCCAGCTGGTTTGGGGGCTGAGCTCCTGGGTGCAGGAATCCAGCTGGAGTCTGGGCACCAGTGGAGGTCAAGCCAGGCTGGTTGTGGGACACAAGCCCGGGGCGAATCCCTGGGTGATTTTGACCCCCAGGATGGTTTTGGGATACAAACCCTGGGTGAATCCCTGGGTGGTTTTGACCCCCAGGATGGTTTTGGGATACAAACCCTGGGCGAATCCCTGGTTGGTTTTGACCCCCAGGATGGTTTTGGGATACAAACCCTCGGTGTATTCCTGGTTGGTTTTGACCCCCAGGATGCACCATCCCTGGCTGATTTTGGGATACAGACCCTGGGCGGATCCCTGGTTGGTTTTGACCTCCAGGATGCACCATCCCTGGCTGATTTTGGGATACAGACCCTGGGCGGATCCCTGGTTGGTTTTGACCTCTGGGATGCACCATCCCTGGCTGATTTTGGGATACAGACCCTGGACGAATTCCTGGTTGGTTTTGACTCCCGGGATGCACCATCCCTGGCTGATTTTGGGATACAGACCCTGTGTGAATTCCTGGTTGGTTTTGACCCCCGGGATGCACCATCCCTGGCTGATTTTGGGATACAGACCCTGTGTGAATTCCTGGTTGGTTTTGACCCCCGGGATGCACCATCCCAGGCTGGGTTTGGGATACAAAACCTGGGTGCAGGTGCCCTGGCTGGGTCTGACCCCCAGAATGCACCAAACTGGGATGGTTTTGGGATACAAGCACTGGGCGAAGGATCCCTGGCTGGCTCTGTCCCCCGGGCTGTGGGGGGTGCACTCCCGGGTGGATGAAGCTTCCCTGGATTTGGGTCATGGAATGAACCCCACCAGGCTGGGACAGAAGCCCTGGATGAGCTGGGCTGGAATGGCGCTGGTTTGAGTCCCGTGCCACGGCGTGAAACTGCTCCAAGTGGTCTTGGGATGAGAGGTGGGATCCCGCGAGGCTGAGGGAGGACTCGGAGACATGGTGCAGGAGGCCAGTGTGGGAGAAAAGGACTCCGTTGTCCTGGCCCTGCTCCCGGTTTCCAGCTGGGAGCATCTCAGAGCCACCTGGCTTGGGGCAGGTCATGTTGACCTCGTAGGAGGTGACCAGGATCCCGCTGGACAGCAGCTCCTCCAGCTGCACCCTCAGGACGTAGTGGTTCTCCTGCGGGGGGACACGAGGGACAGTCACCCCCATCGCGCCAGAGGGGACTGCGGAGGGGACGGGAGCGTCACCTTGAGCAGGACGTGGCAGCCCTTGTAGCCGGAGGAGAAGATGACGGAGCCATCCCCCCTGGAATTCAGCCAGTGGAGGCAGATGGAGCAGTTGGCCACGTCAAAGCGGGAGCCAAACTCATCTGGGGGGACACCATGGACACAGGGAAGTGACACATCCATGTGCATGGAAACCCCCCCGGCAGCACCAACAGCTCGTCCACGCCACTGGGCTTATCCCATTGGCATACCACCACCATGGAACACTCAGGTTTTGGGGGAATCCCAGGGAAAACCAGCACCCCAAGGGGATCTAGGGAGTACTCCCACTCACCCAGGACCTTGAAGCGGACGGTGCGGCCGTGGGATGGGAAGACCAGGAGCTGCATTCCCAACTCTCCACAGTCGTGGCGGTACTGCAGGATTGCCATGGTGGCTCTGGGCCATGGGGACAGGAGGAAGAGGAGCAGGAGGAAGGAGCAGCTCTGTCCCATGGCGGTGACACGGCTGGAGCACAGGGCTCTGCAGTGTGGATTTATATCCGGACGGCTGGGATGCGGGGGGGGATCAGCTGATCCCGTGGGATGAGCTCTGCCCAGGGCTCCTCGCTCCTGTGCCGCCAGCGACCTCAGTGCCCCGGCCCTGTGGTCACCTCCCGTAGCTGTGTCACGGTGACCAGGGACAAACCAAGCTTATCCTGCACTTGGAGACTCTGTCCCGGTGAACAGGGAATGGAGCTGGCACCGGGCAGGATGCCCAGCCAGATCAAGCTATCCAGGGGGAAAGGAGAAGCCTGGTGCGTGCCCACCTCCCCAGAGCTGGTGAGGACAGCGGTGGCACCTGGACACGCCACTCCTGGGATAGCCGTGGGACCAGGGGACACAGTGGCATGGCCCCGGTAGGGTCTGAGGGACTGGGAATCACTCAGTTGTCCCAAATCCCTGCTGCACCCTGGCTGTGCCCTGCTGGCAGTGCCACAGGGAATCCAAAGTCCTCCATGTGCATTGCCTTGGCCTCCCTTTCCCGAAATTTCCCTTCTGGGATTTGGCTTTACTGCAGAACTGAAACCTTTGCAGAAAAGTGTGTTAGAATACTGTGCTGTGGTCAAAGCTAGACTGGGTGCGATGCCAAAGTTATTCATTAGCCTTTAACTTGGAAAAAAATGACAGGAAGAAATTAATCCTTTGTGGTTTATCTTCTTGGCTGATTTATGCAACAAATTGAATGATAAAATTTACATGGAAGGCACCATCAAGTGCTTAGGAGTAGTTATGGAAACTAGAGGCAGCTTTTGGGAAATGTGAGTTATTTTTTGCAGCTTGAGCTTTTCTAAGCTTAAGCCTTTCAGGCAGCCCCTGGCTCCATGTTTTATGTGTTTGGTTGATCAGCATCTTTCTACTAGATGGTCCCCTCCAGCAGATAACTAATTCCCTTTGGACAGAATGAGGAGCCAAGCATAGCAGCTTCCGTGGACTTCAATCTGCCACAGCTAAAGCAATTCCCAATGACCACTTAACCTNGGAGCGTGACCCGAGGTCAGCCCGGCCCGGCCCGGCTCCTCTGGCGGTGGGTAAGGGGGGCAGGGCCCAGGGGACGCTGTCCCGGCCCGGGGGAGGGGCTGTGGGGGTGTCTGTGGCTGCTGATCCCAACCTTCAGTAATCCCTCGGTCCCAGGTTCTCTGTGCCTCCAGCAGGAGTTGAACCTGCACGGCCCCGGGCAGAGCAGTGGTGCCTGAGCGGGGAGAGCTCGCAGGGACAGAGGGGTTGGGAATGGTGTGTGAGACCTCCCTGACACATCTCCTGTCTGGGAAACTCCTGAGCATCAAATGGAACTCAGTGCAGGCTAAGGTTGGTTGGTTTGTTTTTGATGTTCTTGTAGGTTGGTTTCTTCTTAAATGCGGAAAAGGTTTTTTAATTTTCTTGCCAGTGGGAGTTTTTTTCCCTGTCTCAGTTCTGCTGTGGGATGTGACGGTTTTGTGCTTGAAACTTTGTGTACTGAGTCCAAGCTTTGGTGCTTTTGTCCATCGTGGGTGTGCTTTCTGTTCTGAATGTCAAAGGTAAGGAAGTATCTTTTTACCAGCTTAAAAATGACTCTGACTAGGAAAACATGTTTTACAGAGAAATCTCAGGTGGAACATGTGACAAAGGTAATTTGGTGCAACCACAGGGATGGATGGTCCCCACACAGGCAGTGCCAGCCTCTGGCCACCCAGAGATTGGGCATTGCCACCCTGGCTGTGGAAAGGTGGCAAAGCAGACACTTTTAATCAAGGTTTTCTTGTCTGTGTAAGTTTGATGTGATTGATAGTGTATTAAATAGTAGTGTATCCTCCTGAAAGGTTTGCAGGAGTATCTGCCCTCCAAGCTGAAGGGTAAAATTCAGTTGAAGTGAAAAGAAATCTTCCTTAGAAAAAGGTGCATTTG
>VZTJ01002389.1:0-15502 GCA_013397795.1 Orthonyx spaldingii | reverse complement strand
CAGACCCCATGCATGGATTGCTTCAAAATGTTAGATAAAAATGATTGCTGCTAGCATGCAGGTCTGAAAGTAAAAATGGGTGTTCAGACTTCATTCTAGTGAATGGACATTTAAATGAAGAGATGGACAGAGAAACTCATTGCTCTGCTGAGAACCACTGTGAGCCAACTGAGCTGAAGCAGAACATTAGGGTTTATAGAATTTATTGAGACTAAGTTGTGTACATTGGTTCTCTGCAGAGGAATGACTGCCACAAGCACAGCTTGAAGTGGGCTCCTAGGAGATGTTGCTTTCATAACCTCTGCCATGTGTTGTTACAAAATTGAAAAGCAATGTTCAATTTTGCCTGACTCAGTGCTGTCACTGATTTCCTCTGAGGTTACTAAACTGATCACTGAGTTCACCAGACCTAACAATCAGAGGCAGTGACTATCATCTATGTATTCTCCTTTGACCACAGAGCACAGTGTAAATCAGTATCCCAGGAGCAAGGTATAGCAACGCTATCCTTAAAACTCCTGGGGTGCCTCTGCTCAGATATTTTGCCAAAATGTAGCAGAGGGACACTGGATTTGCCTTATGCTTTTCTATTGATCCTCAATACAGTAGGACTGATGCCATACTATTCTTCAAAACTGAAGTGTAGGGACAGTATGCAGCAAGCTCTCTCCTAGTCAACCCGACCTATCTAAAGAATATGGGATTAACTCTGCCTAGCCAACACAAATGTCGAATGAAAAGCACCAAAGTCCTCTGACTGGCCTATCATATATCTGTCCAGATCTGCTCTGTCCTGGTTTTGCTTATTGATTTTTGGGGTTTTTTTTTTTCTATTCTCAAATCAACATGCAATGGAAAAAACAGAGTTGTTGTGATAGGATTCACAAGGTGAGTTTTGGGTTTGGTAGAGGCAGTGTGAATTTTTTTAAAAAAAATTTATTCAAACTAGTCAGACTGCACTGTCAAATTTCTAGATATAAATAAATTATTCCCAGGTATCCATTTCCCTCTACAAATTCTCAGTATAGAATAGGAACCTTCTGTTATGAGAACTGAGGCCTTTTTGTGTTCAATAACCTGTTGTCAACAACACAGTCAGAGTTGCCTTTTTTCCCCATGAAACAATGGAATTGCCATGAAAGAAAGACTGGAGAATCACATCTTCCCTCCTTGTGCAGCCCTCAGGTGAACCCCAAGTGAAGACCTGCTTGCACATACCTGTTGGACTGCACTTGTATTTTCCATCTTTGATGACGCAGGTTTCTCTAGAATCACAGCTATAGCTCTTACACCTGATGACACCGTTCTTCTGGCACTGGCATCTTTTGGTGCAGTGTGGAGTTATCCATGTCTCCCCAGCCTGGACACAAGGTGTGTTAAGAACATGTTATCAAGGTGCTTAGCTTTGCAGTGTGAGGAAGTTCAATTTCCAAGGGTGTGGACATTAGCTAGGTGCAACCTTGTCCGGTTGACAATTCCACAACTGCTTGATTAAGTCTCAGCAAGAGCCTGGGAGAGGGGATCTCAGTCCATTTATCTCACTGTCCTTGACATGAAAATTTGAACACAACCTGGACTAGGACAGACTGCCTGAATAACTCTGATCAATTGACGATTTTCAAATAGGCCTCAGTTTTGGCCTCAGGTGCAAAGTACCAAGCAAGCTTCTGCATCTTCTAATACCCAAGCCTTCAGCTTTTACTAATCAGATGAAAGGTATTTAAGAGGTAGACCCTGAAGTCTTTGATCTCTCTCTCTCTCATATTAAGACCAATTTTCTACAAGTTTTGAAGTCAGAGATTTGCTCCACAAACTACTTACGCTGTAGTAATTGTTGTCATCATCCCTGCAGCCACAACTGCTGAGAGGCACACACTTGCCATTACTGAGCACATAATTATCATCACATTCACAGCCCTCTGTGCACTCTTCTGTCTTCTCACAAAGGGAAGAGGCAAAAATGTCACTGCATGTTGATGGGCAGGCAGAGACACAGTCTTCATAGTGGCTCCGGGGTGGGCAGGGCAATGCTGCATGGGAGAACAGAGCCAGCGTTATTAAATACATTTACAAAGTGCACTGCAAACACTGAAAGCTACACCTTGGCCTATGAAATATTAGCACAGTGCTGCCTTTTAATAGCTGATTTTGATCTTCAGCTGGTTTTTATTTTTATATTTTACTTGAAAAAAACCCAACAAAAAACAAAACAAAGAATGCTCTCTGGAACTGCTTATTCAGTTTTATTACAGGTATGACTGAAGCACCTGGCACTAGATTATCCAGATTCAGTATTCCAGTTCAGCTGCAAATGCCTCTTTCGGCACTGCTAGAAATGAGACTCTTAGGCAAATTCCTCAAAATATTCAACCCTCCATTAATGCAAACCAGGTGTAAATTTAGCTTAACTAGAGACGTGCAAGAGCAGCAGATATGCATTGTCAGACTGCAAGTTCATCTAGCTCTAAACCTTATTTCTGTCAATGACTAGACATGCATAACGGGACAGTTCAAGAAACAGTGTAACATGACAAAAGGTTTGTTAGTCCAGTATTTTCCTCCATTCATGGCAAGGAGGCAACTAGGAATTTCTGATGGACCTAATAAACATTCATCTGACTTGGTTTTTAACCAGTTAACTGTTTTGTTCTCCACAACATTATGTGATAATCCCATAATATAATACTAACTTCTATAAAAACTCCCACAGTTAAAATCCCACTACGTGATCTTTACTAATTCTGACATAATTTGTTTGTAGCTTTGTTGAATGAGTGGAGTGAGGCACATACCCTGGAAATTAATCAGAGAACAGGGTCCATAATAAACAAGTGGGCAAATTGAGAGTTCTTGTTCAAATCACAGTGAGTGGCATTGAGCCCTGTGTCCTAACACAGTATCCCTCTTTCTTTTAGTCTTCTGGTTATATTATTTCTCCATTTTAGGCTCACTACAATATCTCATTTGGCTACCAATGCCATTCTCACTCCACATTGATATCCATAACTTGTCTAGTTCTGAGTTATTTCTGGGTTTATCTGAACCTGAACACAGTTCAGTGCTGCAACGGAATCATGACAGTAGAACTGCATTTTGTGAGAATTTAGATTTAATTTTCTTTTACTTGTTCACCTAGTTCTGCTAATTTTTTCATGCTATCAGTCATTCAGGTTTCAGTTTTTTCACTTGCTTGTGTACTTACGACAGAATGTGCTATTCCTCCATTTAATGGTGATTCCATGATTCTTGCAGGTGTCCACATAGACTTGAACTATGTCGCAGAGAGCAGACTTCATACCATCATACTGGCACATATCATAGATGCAGATCTCTATGAAGTCATCAGGGTTGACTAGACTATGACATACTTTGAATTTGTCTGATTTTAGAACATTGCATTGTCTTTCAATGACTTGTTTATTCTCAGCAGTGCAAGGAGGATTATCATCTTCTCTTAAGTCTGGCAAACAACTGCAATAAAGCACAGACACAGGCTGCTATAAGACAGACTAAAATTGAAAAGTTTGTTTCTACTGAAGAGTAGAAAAGGCTGAAGATTATGACTTCCTTCTGTCAATGAATGAAAGACTGGGCAGAAGTAGACCTGCCTGACAAGTACCACACTATGTTTGACACTTCTTACTCTCACTGAACTTGAACCTGATTAGAGGATTGACTGCACAGCTTGACCTTGGATCTGTCTCATCACTGCAAATTTCTGTGGTGACCTGGACTGAGCCCGGCTGACCTCGACTTCCATCCGTGGGGCTTCCCTGCTTGCTTCGCTCAAGCAGAGTAGGCTGGACCCTGGCTGGTGAGGCCACAGTTTTCTCAGCTGTGTTGTCACATATGGCTCCCTGTCTGCCCTCACCGTTCCCCAGCACCATCATCCTGCTCTGGGTGTTACCAGTGTAAAATAAACAGAGTCCACACTGGATTGCCCCAAAGACTCATTCCCCAAATGCGTACATAGATCGATAGAATGGCTGTGGTTTCTGCTGCCTGTGCAGTGGTTTCCTGTGGGGATAGCTGATTTTTTAGCTTCAAATTCAAGAAGAGAGAAGTCTGGTATGCAGTGCTTATATATTACAAAGTAGCAGACAGTCAAAACAATTGAAAACAATTCACTGTTTCCTGAAGCAAGATGGGACGTATGAAAATTATTTAACATTTACCCCTTATCACTGTCTTCCTCCACTTTCCAGCTATTTCCAAACTGTGGGGCACTGACAATTGTGCCATTGGTCAAGGACAGATCATCTTCATGATTACCATTGAAATTGCCACACATGCCATGCACCTGCAGATGAAAAAGAACCATATTCTAAGCATGATCTCTTTGCATCAACTTCCCCAATAACTTCTTATTCATTGCCTCATAATGTGACCACATCACTACCAACAACCAATCCTGTACCAGACATTTCAGACATTCTGACTGCACTCATGGAGAAACAAAACAGAAATTGCAGTAAAGCTGTGATTCCCTAAGGATTCAAGCTGTTTACTTCTGTAAGTTAGAAGTATTCCCCTAGACAGGTAATTTTCTTTAACTACTCCCTTGGAACACAAAGAAACTGTTGTGAAGAGAAAAAAATAGAAAGCAAAAAAATTACATGTGTTACAACTATAAAGTAAGATGCAATAGCAAAACACAGGAATAAAAGGAAGTAGAAGCAAATGTACAAAGCAGCACTTTTGAAACAGCTCCAGATGTTTGTATCCTAAATCTTACTTGTGAGAAATAAGAGTGTGGGAGGGTGATCTCCAGATGGTGATTGCCGTCATATTTCACTATCAGACCAAAGTCAGTTTCCACTACTATAAATCTGCCAACATTTCCAATGGACACGCCTTGCAATCGGTTCTGCACTGGAGTGTAGACTCTCTCATTGTTCAGCTGGAGAGACATGTCATTTGTCAGTATGGACAAGAAAACTCACAATCTATATTCCTAGCAGTGCTGAAGATTTCTGTGACAGTTTTAGCTCTTTGCATTTCCACCATTGCATATTCCAACTACAGGTGGGAGGAATCAGCCTTTTAGCTGAGGAGGGCTGGGCAGGACTTATATACTGTGCCTTTGACAGGGAGCTGGAAAGATCCCTGGTAGTAAGCAAGCTCTTACTCACCCATAGGGTAGACTCCCTGGCTCCAGTACTGCCATGGCTCCCCACGTTATTCTAGGCTGATATAGTATGCCTTGCTTGCTACAGGTGATTGTGTTGATAAAAGCTGTCGAAGTGGGGAGTCCCATATTTTAATTCAGGCAGCAATTTCCCAAAATGCAGGCCCTGGGCTCCATCTCCAAGATATGGACAATAAACGGTAAACCCAAACCAGAAGCCTTGGGAACTAGTGAGAAATTATATTTCCTCATGACATCCACTTAATGGGGGTGCCCACAAGCATTAAGCATATGCATACATATTCCTCATGAAGACATGAAGATCCTTTTTCCTACAGCTATTCTAAGTGAGCTAATTTTAAGATACTTCTTGCCAGAAAAAAGAGCACCACCACCTACCAGGATGCCTTGATTTTTCTGAAGGGTGATTCGTGCACCATGCACATCTATATAGACTTCTTTCAGGTATGTGGCCCCTCTTAGTCCTCTGTCTTCATTCTTGCCAAGTATGGTTATAGGAATGACATTGGTGGCACTGTTGACAACCTCAACCAAAGTGTAGGTGCAGGTTCCCACAAAAGTGTATTTCATTCCATCAAAAGTGAAATAATGGGGATCTCCTACCACTTGGCATGTTGCTTGACCTGAAAGTGAAAAAAATTATTTAAGAACTTTTTACTGGATTTCACCATGAACTCAGCTGACCAAAGCAATTTACATTAGTGTAGCAACCTCATCCTGATCATTATTATGTGGGAAAACTTTCACGGAGGAATCTCAGGTTCATGCCAATGATATTTATTTGGAAATAAAAAATTTCCAGAAAGCTTCTCCTAAATTTAATTTTTAAATTATATACAAAATGATAACTTGGCAACAAATTAACTTCTGTATATATTTCTATATACTGTGGTAGCTATGATTCATGGTAGTTGAGGGTAGTACAGAGCTTGTCTACTTATCTGTATAAAAATACATAATTAACTGTACAAATATAGATGCAAATATAAAATAAAATTGCATCTATCAATACATAATGCACTTGTCATTACGCAGGCCCACAGAAATACAATTCTCACAGAAATGCAACCGAATTTAAAGCTTGATGCACTGGTGATATGGGACTTGAATTTTCTTTATCAGGACAAATAGAATCCAAGCAACCTTGCAAGCTTGTGGGCAGCGTCAGTTTTTGCTGATACCCACTATAACAAAAGGGCATCTGTGCTTGCAAGACAGAACATCATGCATTTTTATCTCTTAGCGCTGGCAGCAGTCAGTGGGGACTTCTTTACTATCACATATGAAAAGATATTTATAATAAAGCTAGAAGAAGAGGAGGAGCTAATTATGGAATTGATATGGGGTGATTTTCAGGCAGGATTTACCATTGGAATGACAGCCTAGCACACCATCCTGAATACTGCACTCCTCCTGGACTCCACACTCCCAGGATTTGCACTCAATGGTGTTATTTGCCTTGCAGGTGCAGCGCTCAGTGCAGGAATTATGGGTGAACCAGCTTTCATTCAGCTACATGAAAAAAAGAGTGTAGCAATATATATTATAAGATAAATAGGAAGGTAAAACTATAAGGGAAAATCAAACTATTAGTATTTGAATGTGCATGATATATGATCATTTGGGCAATTGTAGCCACACGGCTCCTGGACTAAGACAGCTGTCAAAGTAAGTCCACTTTGAAATTTCTAATGGTGCAAATATGAATTGTGTAGTGGTTTTAGCATGTTTTTTCCTCTCACAGTGATAAAAAATGAGATTCCCTGGCTTTTTGTTTGGTGGGTATTTTTTTCCCCCTTTTTTTCTTTAAATGTCTGATGCAACTTGCCTGATGATACTGGTTTTTTTCATCAACACAACCACAGTTGCTTTCTGGCACACATTTGTCTCCACTCAAAACATAGCCTTCCTTACAGAAGCAACCTTCCACTGGTGTGGAATTGCAGGAATCAACTGCTGAGATGTTAAAGCAGGTAGAGGGACACCTAGTACCACAGCTCTTGTAGATGCTGCCTCCAGGACAGGACATTGCTAGATAAAGAGAAAAAATAAGGTCACTCAAAAGGACAAAATCATAATAAAAGTTTTCCTAGTGCTTTCACTGTTTGCTCCTGAAAATATACAAAATGGCTGTTAGAAAGTCTGTTAGGAGAGTGCTGAGTACAAAGGATTCTCTTGCCAAGGGAGATGGGTGTTTTTTGATAGAGGTGAGCAAGACACCTGGGTCACCCTTGCGCTTCCCCTCACAAGTCAAATGTTGCAGGCTTGTGTTGAGGGTAGGTTTGACGTGATCACACATGACTAATGGTGCTTGGTTCAATAAACCTTTTTCTGCTGATTTAAAGGCATGAAGTGATCCAGTTAAGGGAACAGAATAATATTTTGCTGTACCAGTTGATATGTCCCTATTACTGTAGCTACTATTTGAACATCTGCCATATATTCCAAAATAGAACTAAAAATCACACTCTGTCTTTCACTGAGACTCCTTGAGAAAAATATACTTTCACACCCTTCCTGCTCATGGTAGAATTGGGCTTTTATCACTCAAAGCATAGACCCCAGGGATAACATCATGTGTTACAGAAATCCTGAAGTATTTGTCCATTTCTGTCATCTAAAAAAACCACAGAAAAACATGGGTTTGGCTGCCTTCTGCTATAAATCACTACTTATAATTTTCATTTATTTCTGTCCTTACAACAGGATCTCTTAGTCCTGTCAGACAATTATAGCCAACATCTCCAGTCATCTAGGCAAACTACATTCACTCAGTTGAGTTCTTAACTGAGTTTTTATTTGAATCACTGATGGGGAGACTTGAGATTGACTTGAGAGTCAATCTTTCTAATGTTACTGAGTTTTCTCTGTTACTATAATCAAGCCATAGATATTTAGGTCCTGGCCTGTGGCCTCAGACTATGAAGTCTGGATGTCCACTGCTTTAATCTGATTTGGAGGGTTAGAAGCTCATTTCTTTCTCTGTCTTCTTTTTATGTATGAATTCTCTGTGCTCTCAGCACTAAGTTACTGGGTGCTTTATTACAGTAATTCTTTTTCCAAACTGACCAGCTCCTAGAACCTATTCATTTTTAAATGGTTTAGTTTAAAAGCAGAGGTAATTGATGATTACATAAAAAAAAAAAAAAAGATAAATAAAGAAAAAAGGTGCAGATCTGCAGAAGGTAATTCAGTGGTAACTAGTATAATAAAAATTAGTGTAAGACAAAACACCCATAGACAACAATTATGGTTTATTTAAGTATGATTGACTTCTTTTTTTATCTGCAGGTGTGTAGTTTGTGGAGTTAAATGTCCTTTAGAAGATGCTGCCCAGAGAAGCTGTTGATGCCCCTTCTCTGGAATTACTCAAGATCAGACTGGATGGGGCTTTAAGCAAGCTGTTTGAATGGAGAGCATCTCTGCCCATGGCAGGCAGATTGGAACTAGATGATATTTATGGTCCCTTCCAAACCAAACCATTCTATAATTCTATGATTGTATGTCTGGCAAGCAGAAAGCTGTCCAGTCTTGCTTAAAGTCAGCACTAGTGGAATCCCTGGAAAGCTTTATTCTTGGAAATATAAGTTCATTATATTAAATTTGCCATAAGGTACTTCTGTAGAGAATTAATTGAGACATAAGTAATAGTACTAAATTGCTTGCTTTGGAGAGAAATAGAACACTTCCTGGAAACCACTGCTTTTCAAGGTCTCTTATTACTTTTTAAAGCTATGGATAAGCATTTTTTTATGGAGGACTACAGGCTCCACTTACATTGAGGATGGTAGATTGTCACTGAAGCAAAAGAACTTATTTCTCCAGTGCAGAAGCTTACATAAGACACAGCTGAATGCAGTCAGACTTTTCCAAGAAACTAATACCAAATTATAAATATTATAAAACTTAAAGGATTTAATCTGTATGTATCCAAATGTTCCTGAAAATTAGTGGTTTATACAAATACTGGAATGGTTCTGAATCTGAAGCAGGCTCAGATGTTATAAAAGATACACTATACTCAGAACATCACATACAATGTAATAACATTCATGGAAAAGGTGGAGGACAATGAAGTTAAAATTCAGAATAGATGTTTATATCACAACACTCACGGCAAAGAGTAGCATTCCTCCACTCTATGCATATCCCAGCATTGACACATGACTCAGCATAGGCCTGCAGTCCATAGCATAAGGATGTTGCCTGTCCCCCAGTGGAACACATGTCATAAACACAGTTTTCAAAGAAATTCTGTGAAGGCACCTTGGTGTGACAGTCCTTGAAGATTCCTGTGTAAATCAAAAAAGATATATAGAAGGATAGAAAAAACCCACTGGAATGTTGAGACTGTGACCACCATGCATTTTCTGTCACAGCAAACACATTGTCGGTGTTCCAGCCTGTGTTAAGTAAGTTAATCCAGTACTTGAAATGGATACACAATGCACAATATGAGAATGGGCTCCCTGGATCAGGTTTTCTTCTTTTTGCATGATTAATACAACACAGCTTACATAAATTAAGTATTGCTGCCTAGGCAAATCAATAAATCTAGACAACTATAGGGAACATGTACAGAATTTCAGAAAAAGTATCTGTAATACACACACTGGCAGTGCCCTCTGAACTATTTCTTTTAGCAAGCAGAGTGCAAGTCACTATAACACAAAGAGCACCTATGGCTCCCTGCACACGTTCTCAGATAAAATTCAGCGACACATTGGCACTGTCTGAACAGATGACATATCCTGACCAGGCACCTGTTGGTTTTACATTGCCATTCACACTGGAGCTTTTCACACACACTTTTCACTGATGCCATTCACACACATGCTTCCAATATGAGCTCAGAAAAAGAGACTATAGAGAAGGGACAAAAGCTAGACCATGCTCCATCACATGGCTCACAGAGATCTACCAACACAGTACCTGTTGGGTCTCTGATCATGCCACATGCTGTGTTTTTCTTGGCTTCACTCTCCAATGCAGGATCACATTGCTCTTCTGTTCCACCATTGGAGCATCTGGGGAAAGCAAGTAAATCAAACGTGTTTTACATCTCTTACTATCAGATTTTCAGTGGAAAATTAATACATGACAACCCTGCACAAAAGAGTGCATTGTATTTCAGTCACAAGACTTTATCTAGCTTCTTTGAAAAGCTGATGTCAGCCCTCTCACTGAATGGACTCCTTTTTTGAACCCTTCTGGGCAATTCAAAGGCTTATTCTTAGCTGAAAAAAAAAGAGCTATGGATCCAAACAGTTATGGTTTTCAATCAGGGAACTAGACTGACGTACCATCCCCCCTCACACTCAACAGACAGTTCCTGCTTTGGAAAACAAGACTTAAAGGACACAAGCCTTCTTATCATTCTCTGGTTTATGTAAAAGTGTAGCTCCCTACTTCTAATGGGCAGTTGGAAGATGTAGAATGGTACTGGGTGAAGTCAGCATGTGGGTGGGTATTTGATCTTAAGAGTTTGCTCAGCAAATGCCATATGATGAAATGATTATACATACATGGTGTTATTCTCAGGCACAAGCCAGCTTTCTCCAAGATCAGTGGAACTACTTGCAATGTCACCACTGGGCTTTATGTTGTCATCATTCGGATCACCATTATAATTACCTGTGAGGGTAAAAAGAGATTTATGGGACACATGAGGTTCAAACCTGTAGAAAAAAACTAGGTTTCAAGCTGTAAAATAAATTAAAATGAGATAGGGAGAATATATGTAACATCAATCTGTACTGGGCAAAGTAAGAGCAGAATTGGTTTTTGACTACTGAAAAGAGCTACTGCTCAGACACTTGAAGCAGGAAGTCTGTAAGTTCCGATGTAACTAAATTACATGGCATCCAAGAAAAAACTTACCTAAAAATAACCCTACTCATTTTCTTGCATCCTACTTGTAGAATGTTGGACTAAAAATTAAACAGTGCTATTTGCACCATTATATCCTTAGGTAGATTTCCTGCATTGGAAGTGCGAAAAACCCATGAACTAACTGAACTAGGAAGCTTCAGACGATCCAAACCAAAAAATAATCAGAGACCCACAAGACAAACGACTCTTGTAGTTTCTACATGCCAAGAAAGAAAAGTTTAAGTAATCACCAGCTACCACTTACCACAAAGGCCACAGAGAAGACCACTGAAATTAGAGGGCACAGAGACTTCTGCGTAATGATTTCCATCATATCTCACCCACAGTCCAAAGTCAGTTTCCAATAGAACATATCCACCACTGCTTTGAATACTGATTTTGTTTTCAATAAATACAGGCAAGTTCATTCTGCGACCATTCACCTGTACAGCAAGTTGTAAAAGTCAGTGTATGGTTGCTGGGACTCCTACAACTACCAGCAGCTAGTAGAGATTACTGAAAGATAGGATCTCGTACATAAGGGAACTGGAACTGATTAAAGAACATCTGAGCAAGTTTGTTGGAGATCTCATTAAAAGAGGTAGATATCATTAATAAAAAGATAAAGTTTTGTTATAAACTCTACAGAGATGATGCTTAATGATCTGCATGTCAGTTAAAAATTATATGTCTTTTAAATACGTATTTTCTTACATTCACTTTCTTGTTTTTCAGAAGAGAAATCTGATTGTCATAGACTTCCACATGCACTGACTTCACATAAGAGACTTTGGTGTTGGCTCCTCTGTGCTCATTTGTTGTGGACACCTCAAAATATGGAAGACTCTCAGAGACATTGCACACTTTGGAGAGGGTGTAAGTGCAATTTCCCATGAAATTATGGACTTTGTGGTCAAAAGTGTTATAATGTGGATCCCCAGAGGCACTGCAGGAAGCACGATCTGTGAAGAAAGAAAAAGTCCCTCTGAGTCTTCACCAGACTTTTGCAGCTGCTTGGTTCCCAGTTTGTTTGTTTTACTTTGTTTCTCTAATATAAGTGACAACATCAGTCAATAGCACTCCAAAGGGCAACCCACCATTCTATCTTTGGATCCACAAAAAAATTTGTACTCTTGTGTATCAGAAATCTATGCTAGAGGTTGGTGAAGAAAGTTGGGTAAAAGGCATTATTAAGACATCATTATATAAAGTGAAGCAGTGAGGTTTTGTGTCCAGATCTGAAAGGCTATTGCTAACTAAATAGGAAGAATTTACTCAAAAACTTTACAGGATTGGTTAGCCAGAATAGATCACTGCACTATCAGCTGCCTGGGGTTCAGTACTCACATCATTTATGGAACTTAGATTGAACATTGTATACACAAGAGATCCTTTACACACTTTAAAAAAATATTAAAATTAAATAGCCATTGATAATCTGAACAAATGGAGGTACACTGTGTATGCATTTACATGTGAGACCTGGGTAAGATTTTGAATGCTGATAAAAACTTCAGATTTTGAAGAAAAGAACTCCCCATCACCTCTTAGCAGAGTTGAGCTTGAAGGTGCTTCGTGGTGTTTACAAACAACAACAAAAAATAAGGAAAACAGATCTTTACATCTTTGCTTTTCAATGCCATATTAAAATATAGTTACACTTAGGGTTGTGTCTACACGTCAACCTTAACTAGTAATAATATTCCAAGAATGACATATTTAACAATTATCAAGAAAAGCAGAAGAAATTTAAACTGAGTAGGTGAGCCAGGACTCTCTTGTACTTAACAAGCTGATATATACAGACATTAGGGATTAAAATTGGAGGAAACCAGCAATTAAAACTTATCTAAACTGACTTTAGTAAATCTTCTATATAAACTAGTCTTTTCTACGAAAATATAATTGGATTATATCCAAAACAAAAACAAAATCAGGAAATAAAAAAAAAAAATTAAATATACACATAATAATATCCGTATAAGAGGTGCAAATTTGCCATAAAAAGGTGTAATTTAAATATATATGGACATGGCAATAAAGTGTATGTGCGATAACTATCACATATCTGGTCTATTCTTACAGAAACATCAGCACTGTGGCAAAAGAGACCAGTGGAAAATGGATGGAGTTAGAAGTCAGAAATACTCCCAGAAGAGGAGAAATGTTCCCAAAGTGTGATTAGCAAGAAAAAGCTCTCACCCTCCGGTATAAAAACTCTGTCACTTGGCTATGGGACCTGGATTCAGAAGACAGGAAAGTTCTAAAAGGCAGTAAGAGAAGCAGATGGGAAAAACAGTACCTGAGCTGGGTGTGGGTGGGGTTGGTGAGGGGGTGAGTATAGGCTGCGTTGTGGTGCCTGGCAAGGAGCTCGTGGGTGTTGGTGTCGATGGACCTAGCACAAGAGAGAGTTAGATGAGATGTGCATCAACAGGGGAGCTTTGTTGCAGGCACCTGGTTCCCTCACCCTTTTGAAGTATCCAACTCCATGACCAGACATGCCCAGCTCAGGGATTGAAGAGTGTCATCTCAGGCAGAGCTGTCCCACTCAAGGGCCCTGCCACTAGCTTAGCTGGGTGACAACAGCAGATAAGGCACTTCAGTACTTATAGTCAATATCTTGCCTGTGGGCCTTGTAACACGTGAACTAAAATATGGACAGCAGGCATTGCCAGAGTTCCAGCCTCCCAGAGGAGAACTGGTTTGGACACAGGCTGCATCAGTGCCCAAAGATGACCTGTGCTCTGGCTTCTAGTATAGCCTGCCACCTCAGTCAGTGAAATGTCTCAAACTGCCCTTCCCCAAGCCAAGCTTTGTACCTGGACAGGACCCCTCTGCAAAGGAGAGATCATCCAATGCCATATTGCTCCGCACATCTTCACCCCATTGTCCCTCCAGCAAAATCTAAGAGAAGGAATGGTTCCAGCATTAGCTCCAGCTGCATGTGCGAAGAGCCATTGGAAAACATGGTTCCTCTGGGTGGCAGTGAGAGACTATGGCCTTACCTGCATATTTCCTGTGGTGTGCACTGTGACCTCTCCCAAGTGCCACATGTCCCCATGGTCCCCAAATTCTTCCCATACTGGCACTTGCTTATCATCCTTCTGCACATACACCCGCAGGGCCATTTCTTTAGCAGTTCCGTACATGTGGTACCAGAAGCGGAAGCAGAGTGTTCCTTCCCAGCTGCACACCGGACTGACCAGGTGAGCCACAAAGCCAGGGAGAGTATCAGCATGCCCTTGCAGGAAGATGTAGTAGCCATCTGAAAGAAAGCACGAGCCACGCTCTCACAGATGCATCAGAGCTACCCAAAGCAGCCAGGGACAACCCAAGGACAGGCCTGGGAGCAGCCCAGCTGCAGCTTCAGGCAGGCAAAAGGAGAGGAGAGCAAACACAGCTCCTTCACAAGCCACAACCCTCTGCAGACCTCCACAACCCTCCGAGTGCCCCATGAATGTGCTCTCAGGGCCATGGCAGCTGTATGCCTTGGACTGGGCAATGGCAACACCTCCAAAGCATTGCCACAGTCCTCACAGGGCTCTGCAGATTTGGACACCCCTCATCTTTGCCTCCTGGGAAAGCCAGGATCTCCTAACAGAGACACAGAACCCCCTCCTTTTCCCCAGAAACACACAGGTCATCAAGCTGTGCATTACTTTCTCCCCTCTGTGGCAGGTTTTCGCCTGCTCTGGGGGTAGCACAGACTGATTGCCAGAACTGGAAATCCTCACAAAGGAATCCTCTTGCCCCCAAGGACTCTGGACAAACTGCTCTGGATGAAGGCCAGGAAAGACATGGTCTGTGTTCACTGTTAGAAGTCTCTTGCCATCTTCCCAGGGACACGCCTCTGCCTTTGTGCTGATTCCTGTTCCTACCTCCTGTTGTGTGGTCAGAGGAAGGACCGGTATTCGGTGTGGGCGTTGGGCCTTTGTTGCGTATCCAGTCAATGCTGCTGTAGTCTGCCTGGACCCACTCACAGAAGTCCTTATCAAATGTGCAAGCAAAATTGCAGTCTGTCGGTGGAGCTGAACATGGTGCAGAAAGAAAGGCTGAGGTTATAGATTGAGCATGGGGCCACCTCTTCCCTGTGTCCAGCAGGGCTCAAGTACATCCATGTACATCCATGGCACGCCCGTGGACAGGCAAGGGTGGCCAGCCGAGGAGAAGTGTTTAGCACAGCCAGTAAAAAACACAGATGGGAGACAACAGTACATGTGCTTGTCTCAGTTGATGGTGATGTTGTTGTATGTGGAGGCTGCATTGTGGTGCCTGACAAGGGGGGCGAGGCTGTAGGAGCTGACAAATGAAACAGAGTGAAACAGAAGTGGAGAAGGTGTGTTTAATAATGGAGATTTGTTCCCAAATAGGGAGCTTGCACATTTCCCAAACAGCCCCATATCATTGCAAAGGAAGTGCAGGACAGGGATTCTACTTGTCCTGAAGAGCCTGTTCATGACAGGGCTGCCCCACCAGAGTTGG
>VZTJ01002384.1:6819-20793 GCA_013397795.1 Orthonyx spaldingii | reverse complement strand
CCTGGCCCAGGAGCCGAAACGGCGCTGAAAACCTGGAGAATCGTGAAAACAGCGAATTTTATTCCAACATCGGTGCCGGGGCAGGGAGCGCGGGCGGGATGGGGCGGCCGGGGGCTGCTCCTCAGGAATCCGGGATCCCGGAGCCCGGGAACTGTCCCTGCAAGGTCCTGGACGCCAGGAATTGTCCCTGCAAGGTCCTGGATGCCAGGGAATGTCCCTCGCAGGTCCTGGAGGCCGGGAATGCCCACGCTCGGAGCCCCGCGGCCCCCGGGCCCGCTCAGCCCGTGGGGTCCCGCAGGAAGCGGAGCAGGTCTCGCATGACGGTGAAGAACTGCAGCAGGACGGGGTTCGGGGGGTTCGAGGGGGCCGCGGTGGCCGAGCCGGGGCTCCCGGCGGCTCCGGGCGGCTGCAGCTGCAGCAGCATCCACTCGCTGAAGTGCCAGGCCGGGGTGAAGACGCAGCCGCGGCCCCCGCTCGTCACCCCCGCGATCCGGAACTGGTCCGACTCGGGGTCCCGGCACACCAGGGGACCCCCGCTGTCCCCCTGCGGCGGGGACGGGGCCTCAGGGCGGGCCGAGCGGAAAGGAAGAGAAGGGAAAAGGGAAAGGGAAAGGAAAGGAGGCTCTGGGGTGGGAGTGGGGAAGGGGACGGTGGGGCCAGGACACGGGAAATGGGTGGGGAAGGGGATCGGGACGGCGGCTCCGGGACACGGAGGAGGAGGAGGGAGAGGAAGGGGCGGCCCTGGGACGTGCGATGTGTGTGGGAAAGGGGAGAGGACGGGGATGGCAGCGCCAGGACACGGAGGGAGAATGGGAAGGGGGAGAGGACCGGGACGGCGGCCCCGGGATGGAGAACGGGGAGGGGAAGGGCACAGCGGCCCTGGGACACCGGACACGGGTGGGGAAGGGCAGGAAGGGCAGCGCCGGGATCCGGAACACGGAGGGGGAACGGGGCCGGACCAGGCTAGGGCCGGGGGTCCGGGGGGTCTCCCGCAGCTCTCACCTGGCAGGAGCGGGACCCGCCCCGCGAGTGCTCCGCGCACACCTGGGGGGAGGTCACGGCCTCGCCGCCGCCGTTGCAGAGCTCGGGGTCGAGCAGCCGAACCTGCGCCTCCTGCAGCACCTCCCGGGGGACCTGGGCTGGGGGCGCGCAGTGAGACCCCCACGCTGCCCCGCCCCGCCCCGGGACACACCTGGGACACACCTGGGACACACCTGAGGCTGCGGTGGGACCCCAGCCTGGCCTCGGGACACACCTGGGACACACCTGTGTCCCCGATGGGATGCCAGCCCCCCCTCAGGCACACCTGGCACTCACCTGTGCCCGCGATGGAGCCCCAGCCGCCGATGTAGCAGGGCTTGAGCCGCTCCGGCCGCAGCCCCGGCTCGGCCACGCAGCCCAGCTGGACGTAATCGCTGCACTCCAGGGGCCGCTCCAGCTCCAGCAGCGCCACGTCCAGCTCCCGGTGCTCCCGCAGCCGTCGCACCTGGCGCACCTGAGCCTCGGGGCCGGGGTCGCTCAGGTCGGACGCCCCCAGGACCACACGCCACGTGCTGACGTTCCTGGGGACACGCAGGGGGTGAGAGGGAGCGGAGCCCGCCCGGAGCAGCCCCGAGAATCCCGGAGCACCCCGGAAAATCCTGGAGCATCCCAGAGAATGCCAGAGCACCCCGGAGCACCCAGAGAATCCCAGAGCATCCCAGGACATCCTGGAGAATCCCGGAGAATCCCGGAGCATCCCGGAGAACCCCAGAGAATCCCCGAGAGTCCCCGAGAATCCCAGAGCATCTCAAAGCATCCCGGAGCACCCCGGGACACCCTGAAGCATCCCGGAGCACCCCGGAGAATCCCAAACCATCCCGGACCATGCCAGAGCACACCGGAGCACCCCGGAGCACCCCGGAGCATGCCCGAGCATCCCGGAGAATTCTGGAGAACCCCGGAGCATCCCAGAGAACCCCGGAGAATCCCAGAGCATCCCAGAGCAGCCTGGAGAGGCACACAGAATCCCAAACCATCCCGGACCATGCCAGAGCACACCGGAGCACCCCGGAGCACCCCGGAGACCCCATCCCCAGCCGCGCCCCCCCGGCGCGGAGGAAGCAGCGCGCGGCCGTGGGGACCCAGGCGGGGGCGATGAGGGTCCCGCCGCAGACGTGGCCGCTGCCGGCCCTGCGCGGGTCCTGGACGCTGGCGAGGCCCGGCCAGGCCCCGGGCATGGCCCCGGCGCCGCTCCCGAACTCCTCGGCCATGGGACGGAGCCCGCAGGTGCCGCTGGAGCACGAACGGGTCACTGCCCGGCCCGACGGCACCGCGGCACGCGGACAGGGACCCCCGAGGGACGGGACTGTCCCCCCCAGTTCTGTCTGACCACTGGGCCAGCCCTGGGCTGGGACAGGGACAGGGACCCCGACACGGGGACAGGCCCCCCCAGGGCCACATCTGTCCCCCCGTTTGGTGCCTGAGCGGCTGTGCCAGCACCGGGCACGGGCAGGGGGCTGTGGGTCTGGGGGCAGCAGCCGCTGCTCACCCCCACCCCCACCCATCTCCCTGACCCTGGGGACCCCCAGGGACCCCCCCGGCCCTCAGAAGCTCCCCAGGAAGGATGGGTGGGTTGGGGGGGGGGTCATAGTCAGGACCTGGGGGCTCCTTTTATTGCGGGAGGGGTCTCCTGTGCCCCCCGGGGTCTCCTGTGTCCCCTGTCCCCTCCCAGATGCTTCCAGCCCTTCCCCGTGGCCGTTCCCACCCGCCGTGCGCCGGACAGGGCAGGGACCCGCGCTGTGACCGCAGGGGACCCTCGGGGACCCTCGGGGACCCCCCAGAAGTGCCCAGCTGCGGGCAGGGGTCACCTACTCGCAGGTGTCCCAGGTGGCCCAGGAGGGCACGGCCAGGGCCAGCAGGACCAGGAGCCAGAGCGGAGCCATCCTGGGGACACCGAGAGAGCGCCGGGGCCCCTCCAGTCCCCCGGAGCCCCCCGAGCCCCACCCGCGGCTGATGTCACAGAGCGGCCCCGGTTCTGTGCTGAGACAGTCACAGAGCCGTGGAACGGCTGGAAAAGGACCCGAAATCCCCAAGATTCCACCCCTGTCCCCAGCCCGGGAGGCTCCGAGCCCCGTCTGGCCTGGCCTTGGGCACAGGCAGGGATGGGGCAGCCCCAGCTGCTCCGGGAAATCCATCCCAGCAGGCAGGAATTCCTTCCCAAAATCCCACCTAAATCTTCCCTTGGGCCCTTTAAAGCCCTTTAAACTCTCCTCTTGTCCCTCTCTTGCTGTGGGCAGGAACAGAGCAGCCCTGCTGCCCCCTCAGAGCAGGGAATGGGGGGAGCCCAGCACAGATTCCACAGGAAAAGATCCCAAAAGGAACAGCTGGAGCAGCCCGGAAGCTGTGGGACAACCCCAGGGCAGGGCTGGGAGATTTTGGGGTGTCCCAGGGTGTCCCGAGGTGTCCTGAGGGAGAGGCCGGACCCGCCGCGGCCCACGGGGGCGGATCCCACATTCCCAGCACTCCAGGAGCGCTGGGAATTGCAGAAGCTTCTCAGCGGAGAATTTGTTTTTACAAAAATACATTTATTGGTTTGTAAACACAACCTGCAGTGTCCGTGGGCAGCTCTGCTCTCCATGGGAGGCTCGGCACACGGAGACCCCGGGGGATCCAGGGGGGTTCAGGGCCCTTTCTTCAGGGACTCCAGGAAGATTTGCTCGTTCTCCAGGAAATCGTGGTCCTGAGGGGAGGTGGAGGGACGGAGTGAGCCCACCCAGCCGCTTCCAGCAGGTTCTGAGTCACTTTTCTGGCCCTGCTCCCACCTGGACAATTCCAAACCCCTTCCAGATGCCACCTGGCCAGTTCCGAACCCCTTCCAGCTCTGTTCCCCCACAGAAAGTTCTGAGCTCCCTTCCCAGCCTTGCTCCCACCTGGCCAGTTCCGAGCTCCTTTCCAGTTCCCACTGGTTCTGAGCCCCTTTCCAGCTCCCACCTGGCCACTTCCGAGCTCCTTTCCCACCCGCAGCCGATCCCAGGCCCCTCCCGGCTCCCCCGGCCGTTCCCAGCCCCTCCATTGCCCTCCCCTCACCATCTGGGCGCGGTGCTTGAGCAGCAGGAGGTGTCCGTAGAGCGCGGCCGAGCCCAGGCGCTCCCCGCCGTCCCCCAGGAACATCCCCACAGGCGGGAGGAGCCCGGGAAGGAGCCCGCGGGCGCCGGGAGCCGCCGGAGCAGCTGCGGAGGGAGAGCGGAGCAGCCCTGTCCCGGCTGGCCCACGCAGCGCCTGCCCCACCTCCCCAGGGCCCTCCCGAATCCTCCCCACAGCCCTCCCGAATCCTCCCCAGGGCCTGCCCACCTCCTCCCCTCCCTCCAGCAGTGCCTGGAAAGGAGCCCCTTTCCCAGAGAATTCCAAACCCCTTTCCCAGACGCTTTCAAGCCCCATTCCCAGACAATTCCGAGTCCCTTTCCCAGACAATTCCGAGCCCCTTCCCCAGACGGTTCCGAGCCCCTTTCCCTGGAAAGGAGCAGCTCCGGAGCAGGACAATCCCGACGGAACCAGCCCGGGAGCACCCCGGAGGCTCGGTCCCGGCGCAGAAGCCTCACCCAGCGCGCTGGCGGGGCCCGTTTCCAGCAGTGTCCCCAGCGCGCCCGGGGCCAGCTCATCCCGGAGCTGCAGGAGCCGCTCCCGCTGCCGCGCCAGGCTCCGCCGCTCCTGCCGCGCCGGGAAAGAGGAAGCGCCCGTCGGGAACGGCCCCGGTTCGCGGCGCGGCCGCCCCGGGCTGGGACAGGGGGAGGGATTTGCCTGCTGCAGACGCTGCTCCTGCTGCCGCAGCTGCTCCCGCTGCTCCTGCACGGCCCGGAGCCGCTCCCGCTGCTCGGCCTGGATGCCCCGCGCCTCCCGCAGCGCCCGCTCCCCGTCCTGGCGCTCCCGCGCCGAGCGCTGCGGGGCGGCACCGGGAATGGCACCGGGACAGGGCATCGGGAATGGCACCGGGAACAGCACCAGGAACGGCACCGGGAATGGCACCAGGAACGGCACCGGAACAGGGCACCGGGAATGGCACCGGGACAGGCACCCGGACAGGGCACCGGGAATGGCACCAGGAACAGCACCGGGAATGGCACCGGGAACGGCACCAGGACCTCGCGGCTCCAGGGAAGATGCGGAGCCCCAGCTCCGCCCCCAGCTGGGAGTCCCAGCGCGGACGCTCCGCGCACCTCGGCCAGGGCGTGGATCTGCTCCTCCCGCTCCCGCAGCCGCTGCTGGTCCCGCAGAACTTTCTCCTTCTCCAGCCTCAGCTCCCGCCAGGCCTCGTCCAGCTCCTCCCTGTCCCTCGCCAGCTGCTCCTCCTTGGCCCGCAGCTCCCGGCTCCGGAACTTCAGCTCCGCCTGCTCCTGGGACGGGCACGGGGGACACCGAAGGTCACCGGCCCGTCCCGCAGGTCACACCTCCCCGAGGGACGGGAGAGCTCCGGGTCTGGGATCGGGGACCTTGGCCAGGCTCCTCCCGGCCGAGTCCACGCTCAGGGCGCGCTCCTCGTCCCGCTCCGCCCGCTCCTGGCTCAGCCGCTCCCGGGCGCGCAGCTCGGTCCAGGCGGCCGCCAGCCGCCGCCGCTCCTCGGAGCGCTCCCGGAGCTCCGCCCGCTGCTCCTCCAGCCACGCTCCCTGCGCGCCCAGGGGCAGCTCCAGGCACCGCTGCCCGCAGGGTTCTCCCTCCTTCAGCCCAGCCCTGCCGCTTCCAGAGGCCGTTCCCAGTCGGGGCAGCTCCAGCCCCGTGTGGGCACCCAGCGGGCTCCACCTGAGGGCCCGTTCGGAGCCCTTCCAGCCCCCAGCCCAGCCCCCACCCGGTTCGGAGCCCTTCCAGCTCCCAGCCCAGCTCCCACCCGGCTGGTTCCCAGCACTTTTCCCAGTCCCACTCAAATCCTGGCTAGTTCTGAGCCCCTTTCCCAGTCCCACTCCTCTCCCAGCTCGTTCCCAGCCCCTTTCCCAGCCCAGAGTCACCCCAGCTCATTCCCAGCCCCATCCCAGTCTCTCCCGGAGGGCAGTTCCAGCCCGTGGCTCCCACGTGGAAGAAGCTCCAGCCCCACGAGCGCCTCCAGGCCCCCACCCCCATTCCCACAGCGATTCCCTCGGGAATCCAGAGCCCGTTCCTACTCGGACCCCCGGAGCACCCGGAGCTGCGGCCCCGCTCACCTTGGCCTCGTCCAGCGCTGCCCTCTCCATGGAGAGCAGCTGTGCCGAGAGCCGGCGCTGCTCCTCCAGCGCGTCCCGCAGCGAGTCCGCCCTGCAGCGCTCGGCCGCCGCCCGGCGCCGCTCCTGGGGGACGGGGAGCACCCGGGAGGGGCTCGGGCTGGGAGCCCCTCTGGCCGGACATGGACACAGGACAGAGACACGGGACAGGGACATTGACATGGGACACGGGACAGGGACACCAACATGGACACGGACATGGGACAGGGACACGGACATGGGACACAGAACACAGACACGGGACACGGAACACGGACACAGCTGCAGGACATGGACACAAACATGGACACGGGACACGGACACAGACAGCGACACGGACACGGGACACGGACACAGCTCCAGGACACAGCTGCAGGACATGGGCACAGACATGGACATGGGACACGGGACATGGACAGGGACACGGGACATGGACAGGGACATAGCTCCAGGACACAGCTGCAGGACATGGACACAGCTCCAGGACACAGACACAGACATGGCCATGGCTCTGGGATACAGACCCAGCTCTGGGACACGGACACAGCCACAGATACGGACACAGCTGCAGGACACAGGCACGGCTCCAGGACAGGGCCTCACCTGCTCCAGGAGCTGCTCTCGCTCCCCCAGCCTGCTCTCCAAGTTGGCCACGGCCTCCTGGAGCCGGCTCTGCTCGCGCTCCGCGTCCCGCTGCTGCCGGCACAGCCTGTCCTGGAGCGCTGGCAGGGGCACAGGCGATCCCGGGGTGCAGGAGGGCGGATCCCATTTTTCCCATTTTCCCCACATTCACTGCTGATGTTGCCCCTCTGCTGCTCCACCCCATTCCCATTCCTGCCCCATTCCCATTCCCAAACCCCAATCCCTGACCTCATTCCCAATCTCATCCCCAATCCCATTTTTCCCATCCCCAGTCCCATTTTCCCAGTCCCCACACTCATTGCTGATGTTGCCCCTCTGCTCCTCCACCTCATTCCCACTCCCACCCCATTCCCCATTCCCAATCCCATTCCCCATTCCCCTCTCCATCCCCATGGAAATCCCACAGGGAAACCCCTCCCCATGTTCTGCTCTGCAGCCCCAGGACAGGGAGAAGGGAGATTCCCGCCATGGAAGGCAGGACTCTGCCAGCCTCGGCTCCCGGCCTCTGCCTCACCAGGGGCAACTTTTCCCTGTTTTCTGGGGCTGGTGGGGATGCCGGACACAGCCCCGTCTGAGCGCCACTGGACACTCGGACCCAGCAGAGCCTCTGCCCAGGAAACCCCCCAGGAGAGCTGGAACAGCACCAGGGCCTGGTTTGTCCCAGGGCCGTTTGGATTCCACGGGATCTGCTCTGATGGTGTCGGGATAGGGCAGAGAGTCCCACGGGAATGAGGCACTTGGGGGGAATTTACCTGCGAGCTGCTCGTCCCGCTCCTGGGCTGTGGTGTGATCGCGGGGTGTGGGGTGATCCAGGGTTTTGGGGCGATCCTGGGCCGTGCCGTGGCTCCGGGATGGGACCGGAGCCCTCGGCTGCTCCTCCTCCTGCCGCGGCCTCTCCCGCCGCTCCGGCACCTCTGCCTGGCTCCTGCCCAGGACGGGTCAGGAAGAATCCCGGTAATCCCAGCCCAGGGAGGCGAGCAGGGAATGGGGAGCACAGGTGAGACCCTGCTACCTGTGGGAGCCCTCCCGGAGCTCCAGGTGCTGCTGCTGCCTCCGGAGCCCCTCCAGGACGAGTCCCTGCTGTTCCCGCTCCAGCTCCAGCGCCCGCACCTGCGGGGATGGGACGAGCTCCGGGTGCCGCCCTGGGGTCGGAGCTGCCACGGCCACCTCCGGCTCCCCCAGCCCCCGGAGCCGCTCGGAGCAGAGGACACGGCCCCTGTTCCTGCCCCGGCTCCCACAGGTGACACCCACAGGTGACCCCCTCGGTCCCCACCTGGTTTTCCAGCTCCTCCACCCGTGCCTGGAGGCTGCACAGGGTGAGCTCACAGCCGGGATGCTCCTGGCACGGATGGGACCGGAGAGTTTGGGAATTCTCCTGGTGAGGCTGGGATGGGAGAGCCCCTGGATCCTCCCGGCGTGGATGGGATCGGAGAGGCCCTGGATCCTCCTGGTGTGGATGGGATTGGAGAGGCCCCGGATCCTCCTGGCGGGGCCGGGATGGGAGAGCTCCCAGATCCTCCTGGCGCTTCTGGGCTGGGAAAGCTCCTGGATCCTCCGGGCAGAGCCAGGACGGGAGAGCTCGGGGATGCTCCTGGCGGGGCTGGGCTGGGAGAGCTCGGGGATCCTCTGGGAGAGCCCCCGGCCCCACCTGTGGGGACACCGGCTGCTCCTGGCTGTGCCCACCTGGGCACTCGGGCATGCCCCAGGGGAGCCCCGGGAAGGGCAGCTCCCTCCCCTCTCCTGGGAGGGCTGATCCCACATCCCCAGGGATCCCCAGGGACACAGCCCCCCCGCTCCTGCCCCAGGACCCACCTGGGCGGGCGCAGCAGGACCCGGCGCCTCCCGCTCTGCTGGGGATGGAAAATGGGACAAATTCCACTTTTGGGCTTGGCAGCAGGAACCATCCCATCCCATCCCCGTTCCCATCCCATCCCATCCCTGTTCCCATCCCCGTTCCCATCCCATCCCATCCCCGTTCCCATCCCATTCCATCCCTGTTCCCATCCCCGTTCCCATCCCATCCCATCCCTGTTCTCATCCCCATTCCCATCCCATCCCATCCCTGTTCCCATCCCTGTTCCCATCCCACCCCATCCCATGGATCCCATCCCACCCCACCCCACCCCACGCGTCCCCTGGGCACGGGGATGGGCACATCCCGGTTTTCCTGTCCCTCTGGAGGAATTTCCAGGACACCCGGGCTGGGCCCAGGGACCGGGGGCTCTGCTCTGTGTGAGGAGCCTGGATCCCCATCCGGGATCATCCCATGGCCACAGGGACTCCCCTGTCCCCCTTCCGTCCCCAGGAGGAGCCTGGATCCCCATCCGGGATCATCCCATGGGCTCCCCCAGTTCCAGAGGGCCCCGGGTCCCCAGGTGTCCCCTCCCCAGGACCTCAGAGGACACCTGGGGGGTGGCAGAGGCCTCACCTGGTGCCAGCTGCCCGCGGGGCCATGTCCCGACAGGGAGCTCCAGCCTGGATCAGGAGATGAACCCCACGGGGAGAGTGAGGGGAGACAGGACCCTCCCCAAAGCCACCCTGTCCCATCCCGGTAATGCCACCCATGCCACCTGTGCCATGCCAGGGATCCCCCCTTTGGCATTCAGAGGGAACAGGGACACCCCAAATGTCCATCCTTGGGGTTCCCTCACCCCCACTGGTCACCTGAGCCCTTCCAGGTGCTCCCTGTGTGACCTCCCAGGTGCCCTGAGCCAGGGGAGCTTCCTGGGAACTGGGAGGGATGAGGGGGAAATGGGAGGGGGGGAGAGCTCAGGTGGGGGAGTTCCAGGACAGGGAGGAGACCCCGGGCACACCTAGAGGGGACCCTGGGACAGGGACACCCTCGGGCACACCTGGGCTGGGAACACCGGTCCAGGAGAGGGCTCCGGATCCACTCCCAAACCCCAGGTGGAGTCTTTACCTGCCGGGCTCGGGGGGCTCCGGGATCCTCGGAGGGTGGGAATTCCGCTCCGGAGCCTTGGCCTGGGATCGCTTCCGTGCCAGGGCAGCGCTGAGCCAGCTCCCATCCTCCGTCCCTGTGGGGTCGGCCCCCAGTTCCGGGAAATCCTTGTTCTGGCCCAGTCCCGGGAAATCCTGGTCCTTCCCCAGTCCTGGGAAATCCTCATCCTTTGATCCCAATCCCGGGAAATCCTCATCCTTTGATCCCAATCCCGGGAAATCCTCGTCCTTCAGCCCCAGCCAGGCGGCCCCAGAGGGACGTCGGGAGCTGCTCCCGGCTGGAAACCTGCAGGGGCAGAGGGACACTGGGGACACTGGAGGGGAGGGGACCTTGGGGATATCGGGGAGACTGGGGACACCGGGGCCATTGGGGACACCGGGGGCATTGGGGACTGGCCAAGGGACCCTGAGGGGAGCTTGGGGTTGGCCAAGGGAGGCTGGGGACCAGCCAGGGGACACTGAGGACACTGGACACTGGGCCAGGGACACTGGGGACTGAGCAGGAGACACTGGGGACACGGGGGGCCTTGGGGACACTGGGTGGGGACTCCCACCCCCGGTACCTCTGTTCCCGTCTGCGCCCGGTCCCGGAGGCCACCGAGGGCTCGTAGGATCCGAAGGCAAAATCCAGCTTATCCCGAGCCCTGTCCGGCTCTGCCGGAACCACAGCCTCGGGTCACGGCTCCCGGCGGGAGAAAACTCCGCGCCGACCCTCCCCGGAATTCCTGATGGGAGAAAATACCGCCCCGACCCTCCCTGGAATTCCCGGGGGGATGGAGCCTCTGGCAAACTCCTGCCCCGACCCTCCCCGGAATTCCTGATGGGAGAAAATACCGCCCCGACCCTCCCTGGAATTCCCGGCGGGACAGAGCCTCTGGAAACCGCTTTCCATGGCAAGCCCGCCCCGGCCGCGCTCACCCGGCCGCTCCCGGGGGTCCGGCCACAGCTCCGCCTTCCCCGGCTGCTCCAGGGATTTTCCCGTGGAGTCTCCTCCCAGCAGCTTCTGGATCCCGGCGCGGCCCTTGCGGAGCCCCTGCCTGGGGACGCCAGGCACAGCTGGGGGTGGCACCGGGGGTGGCACCGGGACCCCCCCTCCCTGTCCCCGTCCCGGTGTCCCCTCACCCCCCCGGCGTCCCCTGCGCGTTCCCGGCTCCGCCGGCGCCGTCCCCGAGCCCCAGGGAATGCACCAGGTCATCGACGTCGTCCCCAAAGGTGACATCGGGACGTGGCGGGGCCGGAGCTGGGGGGGAAACGTCACTGGTGGGATCTGGGACATCCCTGGGTGTCACCGGCTCTGGGACACCCCTGGGTGTCACTGACCAGTTCTGGGACATCCCTGGGTGTCACCGGCTGCATCTGGGACATTCTTGGATGTCACCAACTCCGGGAATGTCCAGAGGTCACAAACTCTGGGACAGCTCCAGGTGTCACCAACCAGCTCTGGGACACCCCTGGGTGTCTGGGACATCTCCGGGTGTCACCAGCTCTGGGAGTCTCCGTGTCCCCCCCATGTTCCCCCTCACCGCTGTCTCTGCTCCATCCAGGTTTGTTCCCCAAGGTGTCCCCAGGCTCCTTCTCCAGGAACGGCTTTTCCAAGGGGTCCCTGGGATCTGGGAATGCCCCCGGAGGGGTGGGAGAAGGGAGGAACAGTCACAGACCCAACCAGGAGTGAGGGCGTTTCATGGGGAAGGTCTGGGAACAGGGAATGGGGTCTGGGAACAGGGAATGGGGTCTGATCCCACGGGAATGGCTCTGGAGAGAACAGGGAACAGGATCTGATCCCATGGGAACGGCTCTGGAGGGAACAGGGAATGGGATCTGATCCCATGGGAACGGCTCTGGAGGGAACAGGGAATGGGGTCTGGGAACAGGGAATGGGGTTTGGCCTCTCTGGAATGACTCCACAGGGAGCAGGGAATGGGGTTTGGTCCCACGGGAGCCTCCCGACGGAAAAGCGAAGCAGAGCTCCCTCCCTGTACCTCCCTCGGGATCCGGCACCTTCCTGGCGCCTTTCCCTGGCCCGGGCCCGGCTCTGGCCATTCCCAGGAGTTCTGCATCCAGCTCATCCAGCTCCTCCAGCTCCTCCAGCTCCTGGGGACGGGAGGGGGCAGCTCCTGCCCTCACCTGCAGCTCCAGTGGGATTCCCACACCCTTCTGGGGGGGAATTCTGCCCCTGCTCACCTCCGCCCCTTCCACGCTGTCCGTTGGGAATTTCCCCTTCTCCGCTGGGAATTTCCCTCCAGAATCCTGATCCGGGCCCCCCCTGAGGCACAGCCCAGGTCAGGGGGGTGGGGAAGGGCCAGAGGTGCTCCCAGGGGGGAACACCTGGAAAATGAGGCTCATCCAGCCCGGGGGGGGAGGGAGCAGGGCTGGGGGTGCCAGGAGGTTCCAGCAGGCGGGAGGGGCTGGCTCTGGGCTCAGAGGGGTTAGGGGGCTCACCTGGGACTCACCTGGGGCTCACCTGCGGGAGGGGGTCCCGGGAACCTCGGGGAGGTGGAGCCGGGGACTCCTCTGGAAGCAAGGAAGGGATCGGGGATGGACACGGCTCCAGGGGGGAACAGGGCGGGGCAGGGGATCCCCTCCAGGAGATCCCAGGGCAGGGGATCCCCCCCAAGTGATTCCCCCCAGGTGATCCCAGGGCAGGGGATCCCCCCAGGTGATCCCAGGGCAGGGGATCCCCTCCAGGAGATCCCAGGGCAGGGATTCCCCCCCCAGGTGATCCCAGGGCAGGGATCCCCCCCAGGTGATTCCCCCCAGGTGTTGCCCTTGGAGAGCCAAGAGCTCCCATTTCACCATCAAATCCCAGGAGGTCCCCGAGCACGTCCTCGATGGGATCTGGAACAGGACAGAGCCCAGGTGAGGTCCCCTTACCAGGCTGGTGGGAAAAGCTCTGGGTTCAGCCTGGAACATTCCCTGTCCCTGTGTCCCCACACCCCGCCCCATTCCAGCATTCCCAGGGATCCGAGCCCCCCCTGGAGAGCAGGTGAGGGGATGGGGACAGGTGAGGGCACTCACCTGGTAACCGGCTCCGGGCCTTGGCAGCCTGTGGAGAGCCACAAATTCCCTTGGGAGAGGTCGAAGCACCGGCTTTGCCCACGCGCTAAATCCGGCTTTGTGTGGAGTGTCCACCTGGATCCCACCTGGATCCCGGCCCCTCACACTCACCATGGCGCGACCCAGCCCGCCCGCGATTCCCCGGTGATTCCAAGCTCCGCCTGCCCGGTGCCGGCTCCGGGAGCCCCGGGATCAGCCCCGCACCGACCCCGCACCTGCGGGGAGAGGAAGGCGCCGTCTGGGGTCCCGTCCCGCCCCTGCCCCGGAGGCTCCCGGGGCTCCCTCAGCGCTCCTCACCCGGAGCCGCGCTCGGCGTGGGCGCCGCCATGTTGCGCGCCATCCTCACGGAAGGTCCCCGCTGCCGTAGCAACGAGGCTGCCCCGCTCAGCGCCTGATCGGAAGCCCGCCGTTACCATATCGACGGGGCTGCCCGCGCGCCGCCCTCCAGTAAGGCCCCCGCTGCCACAGCGACGGGGCTGCCCTGCTCAGCGCCTGATCTGAGCTGTCCCCGGCTCCTCCGTCGCGATCCTCCTCCTTATCGCCAGCGATTTCCATATATCGTGGGTTTTAGCCATGTCAGGAGCTCTGGGTCGCCATCCGGGATCCGGCGGGACCCAGGCTCAGTTACCCTTGTACGATCGTCGGACATCACATCCCGATACATCGCCATAAAATCCCGATATCCCGACATCGCATCCCGATATATCGCCATAAAATCCCGATATCCCGCACGAGGGACAGCCCGTCCTGTCCCCCCATGGCTGTGTCGGGTCCGCGTCTCCCTCTCTCGCCCTTCCCGAGGTTTTTTTCTGGGATAATTCTCCACCCTTCGGTCAAAACTCCACCAAACGTTTCTTTGTCCCGATTCCCCGATCCCTCCCGGAACCCCGGAACGCTCAGGGCTGGAACCCGCCCGGGTTGGCGCTGCCCCGTTTCCCAGCGCCACTCCCGGAACCCCAGGTCCACAAAAACCGCCCGGAGACCCCAAAAACGCCTTTAATTACAAAGAAACGGGGCGGGTTCGGAGCCTCAACGCGGCCCCGGGGGGAAACGGGGCAAAAATGGGGGGAGGGGACTGGGAGGGGACTGGGAGGGACCGGGCGGGGCCGCTACT
>VZTJ01002382.1:1413263-1456188 GCA_013397795.1 Orthonyx spaldingii | reverse complement strand
GCCAGCACACTACCACAGAAAGGCGTTCAGATTTCTGTACTATAACAGAATAAAGAGACTTTCAAATTTTTCACACAAAACATTCAGTTCATTCTGAAGGGGAAAACATGAAAAGGAACAAGTAAGTCCCAATATGGAAACTTTACTCTCATCCTTAAAAAAAAGTCATGGCTGAACTAAACTGAGCCCCATAGTAAGCCTGTGTCCAAGTATCTCTTGCCTTTTCTGAGCAGTGTCTGCATCAGTGTAGCATTTGGAAAGTCTTTCCTGATTTTTAGAAGTCCCACATGAAGTTTTGTAATTCTCCTTTTTTTTTTTTTTTAACTGCATTAAGTTTGCTCTTTTATTCTATTTTCTCCATAGATACAGCAGAATTACCCCTTCTAAAGCTTTCTGTAGCATATGCCAGTGTAAAGGCACCAAAACTCAGATTCACCTGTATGTTAACAGAGTAACAGAATTTGTTGCAGGCCAGGAAAATGTCTTCTGTCTTCTCTGCTCAACAAAAAACCTGCAGACTCTGCAACACCACATCATTTATCTAACGTTATCTGTCTCAGATCTTGAGAAGTTTGTTTCAAATACCAGCTTCTAGAGAGCAGAATCAAGTGGGAAGGGTATCTTTCATTCAAAAATAAACCAAAGCTTTTTTATATCTTAACTTTGTGGGGAGTTTGGCCATACCTAGTAGAGGAGGGGGGAAATTCCAAACTCTTTAAACTCTTTAATATTTCTTGATTATATACCAAAACTACATGATTATTTTTTGTTCACAAAGATTGCAGATGGCAACATGAAACAAAATATATGAATTTATTACTGACTAGCACCATTCTAGATTCATAAGCAGTCAAAGGATCATCAGTTGCATGGAGTGCAGTCAAGCTGTCTGCCTAAGCTGTATATCCTTCAGAACACTGAAAATACAGACTCTTTTTGCCTAAGCTTCTGAGAAGCCTTAGAGCAGATCTGCCTGCCAACTCTTGCTAGAGACAAAACACACTCAGTTACAAAGAAATTCAGTTGTACCCTTCAATGCCTTGTGAAAACATTGCTGGTCTTGATGATGCACACAGAAATTAAATCTCATCTCCTTAAGGGTATTCTCTACATCACAGAAATTGAACTGGAACAAAGAAAACCAGAGTGACTCCTTCTCAAGCCAGTAGAAGAGATTGGTGCTAGGGACATTAGCAGGGCCATGGATTTCTTATCTCTGCATTTCACCTTTCCTGGCCCCTCTAGTTCCAGGGGCAGCCCTAACATTAACATCTACTCAGGAACTTAGATGGGATGTTCAGCAACAGACACAGGTTAAGGTTCTTTCCTATCTCCTTATCATGAGACGACCATCTGAATTTGTTTTCACATCTCTCACTAGAAAGTACAGGAAATATAAATGCTAGAGTAAAAGTGAACAAGGAGCCAGCAGATAGCAGCCAACATAATAAAAAATATCAACTGAATTGGAAGTAGTCATTCATTCATATTTTTCCACTGTAAGATGAAAAACTGTGCCAACTACAAACTCCACAAAGCAAATGGTACTCCATCAATGCCACAGGGAGTAAAATGTCTGGCTGAAAAATAGAGATGAAGACAAATATCATTATTATAACAACACAAATAAATGGCTCCATGAATAGGTACCCATTTAGTGCTTAATATTGCAATAATACATTTTTGTTGCTCTTCCATAGAAAAGCTATGCAATACTAAACAAGGATTTTTTTACTGTGTGAGTGACCACGCCCTGGAACAGGTTGCCCAGAGAGTTTGTGGAGTCTCTCCCCTTGAAAACACTCAAGAACTGTCTGGATGGATGCAATTCTGTGCAGTGTTCTCTGGCATGGCCCTGCTCGAACAGGAAGGTTGGAGCAGTTGACCCACTGTGGTCCCTCCCAAACTGGCCCATTCTGTGAGTCTACAATTTTCATTCTTTCACCATAAATTTTTTTAAACCATCCTTAAGTTAAAAGCCTGCACCGCTAGTGCAATCAGTGACCTGTGATGACTGCACACATATTCTATCCATCCTTTTCAGCTGCCCGTTGTTGTCTACAACAGATTCCTACCATGACTGCTTAGCCAAGGGAAGGTCTCACGAGACTGATTTGTCCTCATATATAAGTAAAACCAGCCAGCTTGATGATGACGGTGCTCAAGCGTGAGCCTCCAGTTGCAGCACAGATTATAACATCAGCAAACCCAGATGGTACCCAGATGCTGTTCACCACCCAGCCCAGCCTGCTTTCTCTTCCCCCCAGTAAACTTTATTTCCTTCTCAGGCAGGCACGAAGGCAGGCAGAGCCTTGCAGAACCCTATTTGGCCAGAACGGCCTGAGTTACCCAGCCAGAGGCCAAGCTCACATGGACAGAATCCCCTGTGTGCCCAACCTGTCAATGAGTGCCTGCCCTCAGCCTTGAACAGTTTCAGCCAGTGAAAAGGCCCTTGGAATCACAGTAGCTTTCAGCAGATGGCTTGCTAGTATGGAAAGGACCAGTCCCATTCCCAGTCATATCTCCCACTCCCCCCACCCCCAACCCCATCCTACATGGAACAAGGTCTGTCAATTAACCATTTCACTGTGGCGTTAAAAGAGCTCAATTAGCAACTTCAAAACTAACAAAAAATGAGACAGTTTTCTGCCAACTGGAAGGGAGGCATGCAGCCAAGAGTTGGGAAGAGCAGGTATCAGGTCCATCTCTTTTAGTAACTAAGTGCTAGTAGCCAGCCTAGCCCTCTTAGCATGGTATCTTATGTCTTGAGGTGAATTGTTCTACATAAAAGACAATGTATTGTCATAACAATAAGAACCAACAGAACGTGAGAAGTTTTGAATCCACAGAAGAGCTGCTTTTATCTGTATTACCCAGCGGCTCAGTTAGGCTTAGCCTTCCTTGAGCTCTTTCCCATCCTCGGGGCCACTGGAAACTCCTCTTTCTGAGGTTCTGCCCCTCTACCTAACGTTTTCTGAAAAGTGCTAGGTCTTTGAAACTCTCTAAGACATCTTAGCTTCCCTGAGTTACACACATGAAAACGAAGCTATCCTGGGGAATATTTGCCATTCTCAGTCCATTGATGACTGAATCTGTCATTGCTTTTTGTCAGAAGATGTGAATGTCAGGATTAATAAATGCTATCCTGAATGTATTTTCTGGCAAAATCATTAGCTAATTAATATTATGTGCAGCAAACAAAAACTTGTTCAGCACATGGTATTTATAAATTACTCTCTGCAACTACGAATCTGTCACACTAACAAATCAGTTAATGAAGTCATTTAGTGATCAGAGCCAGGAACTCAGATCAGAGACTGCTGAATACTGATGTAATCAGCAATTCAGTTGCTGCACAATAGTTCAAAACATACAATTTTGCACCTTGGCAAAACTCAACATACTCATCTATGAAAAGGATGCCTTGCTTGCTTTGCAAACATCCTGCACATTTAAATTAGCCTTGTGAATAAGAACACCTAAACATCAAGAGTTTCTCCTAGACACAGTTCAGCAGATTTTATCTTTTAAACTCCAGTAAGAGATATTTTTCAAGAGTAGATTTAACTCTCCTGCACAGTTCCAACGTGGTAAAATGCCATATATTTTCCATATGCTAATTATTCTTTAGTAAGGTCATTTGATAGAAACAAACTTGTTTTTCAAGTAAATGGATAACAGTCCTAAACATGTGACAAGTAATAGTATAAATTTTAGGTTATATAATCTGAATTTGTTGTCAGAATCATGATGAAATTGCTCAGTAATAAAAAAAAAAAAACCAAAAACCAAACCCTCCACAAAACTCTGAAGTTTTATCTCCTAATGACACAATAAGGTAGGTACCACTGCACAAGTAAGCTGCCCTAACTGCCAGAAACTGTAAGTAGCCCAAAAGGAATGTGTTGCAGTTGGTTGTCAGTACCATGCCACATATCTGAGAACAAGAGAAAGGGAAGTGATACCAGTGGCCTTGCAGCAATCGGAGGTGGTGATAGGACGGTGATGAATAATAATCATTAGCATGACAGAACAGATGTTGCAGAAATCTTGTGGTTTCACTTCTATGTCTGCCCTTTGCAGGCAACAAATGACATGCATGTAAGGTCATGAAAGAGCAGAGATGCACAGGAGATTTGGCAGCTTTCTTGTCTTCCCCTCCCATGCAGACCCTGGCCCAGGTCATTCCCAATTTTCATTAAGAGAGATGCATGCCACAAGGGTTGTGATGCGGCCCACTGCTAGCTTTCTGTGTCTGTCTACCAGAGACACTGACATTCCCACAGCTCACTGAGGAAAGCTGGATTTCACAGCTAGGACATGGCCTGAAGACAATAATTTGAACTAACAAGGTCACAGGAAACAGCTTTGTTGGATTTGTGTAATACCCACCTCCCATGTGGAAGCGTTCATCCAAAGCTCTCCAAGTGGGGAAAATGCAGGGGGTGGAGTGATAACACAACTAATACAACTTCTTATAAGTGTTGCTATTTACACCTCTATAGAGTTACCGCTGTCTACAGGGGAAAATTACACTGTTTACTCTCACACATCTAACTTAGGCGGTTGAGTGATAAATCTAGACTTTCTGGCCAAGGAAAGCAGATTCAAAATAGGCCTGGTTGTTTTGGTTTGTAATCACAACTGACAAACCAATAAGGAAAGAAATTGGGTGAACAATTTTTCAGCAGCGCAAAGCTTTAAATCCTCAGAGAAATAACACTCCAACACCTACTTTATTACACATTACACCTCTGACTTCCCATCCTAGTTATACCACCTTCCTGCAGAGGTACTGTTTTTTCTGCCTCTGCTTTTACCACCCCAGTCAGCTGGTCCATTTTCAGTTCTTCTTCAGCTCCCCATGCATTTTGGACTTACCTTGCTGGGTGCTCCAGTGATGTCTAGGACCTAAAACTATCCTTGTGAGGAATAAAGGGGAACATCTGCAGAGGCAGTGGTGTCAATCATGATCCACTTGCAGGAAAATGGGTTATCAGCACTGGGAGCTTCACTGGACTACACAGACCTCTCCAGTTTCACTTGTGGGATGGCCAAAACCCCTACTTCAGGCATCTAAGCAGAATGACTCAGTTTAGAAAGTGTTGCTAAGATCTGTCAGCATATCTCCCTATCAGAGCAGGCTGTCTCATCTCATCTAATTTATTAATGTTTCGCAAATTTGATTAAATAACCTAAGAAAATATCTCTTGGAGAACATCCCACTGAAGTACACATCACAGCTGGAGATTCTCTGCATCTCACATGGTGATTGACACATACTCAGTCTTTCTTTGACAAGGACCTCGAATTCTATTCTTGTTCTCCAGAAACAATCTTTATCCCTCCCCACACCAATACTCTTTCACTTAAAGACAGAACTTTTCTCTTGTCCCTTCTCATTCTTCTACAGAAACTGCTTTCCCATCCTTTTGTGAAGGACCATGCTGTGACTCTAGTGATATGGTTAGCTATCCACATTAGAAGAGACCATGCAATTGTGTATAACTGAACAGAGAATTCGCTGTTCCTGTGATCAAAGAGTATTGAGTCTTAGAAGTTTATGATGTGTTTATTTTCTTATAAAAATAAGAAAGTGGGGGGACACTACCCCTTCTTACAGAGGCACAGACAGCTACTTCAGCCATATCTAAGTGACTGGGGTCTTGCAAAGTATCCCACAGTTTTGATCCTCTAGATGTCCATATCAAAAGCCCTAAAAAAATGTCAGACACATCATAAAATGTTGTGTGCACAGCTCTTGTCTCAGCAGTCATGAATGTTCAGGGCTAACAGCTGCACTTGGGAAGTGATCCTGGTTTAAACATACCAAGTGTGACCATTATCCTCTCTGAAACAGATGTTGAGCAATTCCTGAGTTCTTAGGGTATGCGTGCTGCTTTTGAGTTTAGGTCACAACACTGCGTAGCTGACAGATATTACATGAAACAGTCTCCATCCCACACTCTTCAGAATTAATTCTGTTAAAGCCTTTGAAGTTTCTATGGGAGATGGCACATCCAGCCCTGCTCTGCTCACCCTCGGGTGGTCTCCCACTTCACTCCACAGAGGATTCCACCTCCACTTACTGCTGTTATTTATTCATCCCCAGTGGAAATTGAAGGGACTTCACTCCCACCTGAGACAGAAACAAACAGGCCAAACACCATTCAGCATGATTAAGAATTGTGCTCCCTTTTTTCCAACCCAGAATTCATACAGTTGAAGATGATGAGAATGCAGCTGTGCTGTTCTACATTCATCTAATCCAGGTTTATGGAGGAAAATAGGCACAGAAAGAAAGACTTCCCTGGAGAAGGCATCACATATAGAGCACTATAGTCCTGTGCAGTGTTCTTCTTTCCATTTTGTTGTATGCCTGGAATGTTTATATGCTAAAATCATCTAAGAGCACAGCCTACTGACTATTCTCTCCATCAGACAACTAACTTATTTTCCTGGGATCACATTGAGAACTGGGAAGTAAAAAGCAATGCGAGAGAGTTTTCAGAAATTTTCCCCTGTGGGTTGATAACCAGGCTGTGACTCCCTTTTTGTTTAGCCAGGTGAAGGTCTGGCTCTTCCTAAAGCTGTAGCTGAAGAAAACCAATAGCACCTCTGCTATCAAAAGCAAAAAAATTCCACATCATTTCATTTGCGTTTACTGCTACAAGTGAGCTGCCCACCATCAGACAGAGAAGCAGAGTAATCAATTAGCCAAATTCTCAGTCTCTTCTGATATGTGCACCACTGCTCAAACTCTTTGGGGGTGTAAATCAAATTTCCATATGCATATCCTCAGGAGTATGCCACTTTGCACTTCACAGAGCCTTGAAGCCCAGAATGCAGGCATGATGAAGACAAAGCTGATTATTTAGAAGAAAGAAGCAAAGCAGGAATTTTCTCCTCCACAGCTGCAAATGGTCACACAGGGGCTTCAGGCAGTCTAGGCCTATGCAACCAAATTCTCAATACAGCCAGCTCTGTACCGCTTCAGATGATACCCTGAAACCCCTAATTCTGTTCCAAACTACATTGATGTAGCTGAAGTTCTCTCCACTCTTTCAGTTTACTTGGAGTTACTAGATATTTATTCTGATATACTCTGACACTGGGCATGTAAACAAACAGGAATTCATTATAGTGTCCCTGTACAAAATCCACCCTTGCTGTTTTCCTCAGAAGTAAGATTTGTGGTTACATTTTCAATACTCATAAATATTTACTACAGGCTATCAACATTTTTTCAAACCACGTCTCTTAGTTTGTTATGCTACTTGTATTTTCAAGGTGATTTCTCACTTGCAGAAGCAGGTCAGAAAAATTCCTTGCATCCAAAGAATCACTTGCCAGCTAGAAAACTCTATCAGTGACCACAACAGAAGATTCCTAAATTACTGACAATTTTTAGGAAAAAATGTGGCAATAACTTTAAATTATTCCAAATTAAATAGGAAGAGAATTTAACTTGATCAGGTTAAGCAACTCATTGTTAAAACAAACAAACAAAAAAATCCCCTTAGAAAAAAAAGGTCACAATAAAAGGAATAAACAGGGAAGCCACAGGAAGACAATCAGACATGGAAGATTCCTTTTTTCGCTTCCTAATTTTCCTCTGTAAGATATAAATGTTAATGAAGCTACTAGAGGGATCACTGCCACCCTTAAATTCATTGCTGTTGGAGGGAGAAAAGGAAGTGGAATTGAATAAAAGTCAACACTATTTGAAACGGCATTGTCACACAGTAACAGAACACAACAAATTTTCCCTGCAAACTACTGCTGCTATAAGATAATAAATCCTGGAGTTACCCTAATTAAAACCAGATGAATAGGAGCTGAAAATGACAGAATACTTGTCCTCTTCATTCAGCTCAATCAACAGTCATACCAGAATGACAGAACAGGACTACAGACAAAATGCTGTGTTCACAACCTGTCAGAGACAGGGCAACCTTTCCATTTCTTTCTCTGCTCTAAGTCTCTGCCCATGGCACACGTCTGCAGAAACTCAGTCTGTTAAGGACTGCTCTAATTGGAACAGCAGCATACAGGTAAACAGATAGTCCCATAGTAGGCCACAAAACATTTTAAACCATCAATATTTTCTTTTATTAGTGAATTAGTTCTAAAGTAATAAAAGATGGCAAGTCAGAAGTGCTTCTATTTGCCAGTGAGTTAAGACCTGTCCATGAACTTATGCAAAAAGAGTCTTTCCCATGTGAAAATATAATTCCTGGTACATTAACACTTCACTTCAAGATTTTTTAAATTTTTTTTTTTTAGTTTTTCTCCTCAGTTTTGAATTCACAGTTTTAGTGACATTAACTGTTTCTATCCAGAATCACTGCAATGCTTGCCTTGGGAAACCCAGAAATCAGTTTCTTCATTCAAATTTTCTTGCAGGGAAAACTTCTGCCTTCGCAATTAGCTCTGTTCTTAGCTGAGAGAGTAAAATATTGATTAAACTTCTCAACACAATGGAAAACTCCATTTCATGCAGCTATCTTAGATTATAACACCTCCTCATGCGAAGCACAAATATTGGTCTGATATACAAACATTTATGTTACCCCCAAGTCAAACATTGCCTTCAATAGGCTTTAGAAGGAAACTTCAAACGTGTAAAAGCTGTGTCATATCTTCCTATTTTTCTCCCTGATAAGAGTGAGAACCCACTGATAAGAAAACTCTAAGGCTGTACAGAAATGTGATCCACGCTAACATTTATCAAAATATTCTCATTTATCTTGGAAGGAGGTCATTGCTTTATACCTGCTTAAATTAAGACAGTATTTCTTGAAGATGCAAAAATCACAAATATTACTTGAAGTAATTATATAAGGTGCTACATCTTTCACAGGGTTGTACATGCCTCTGTTCACTCAACCTGTTTCCTGACTCACCCCTGAAATCCTCACAATTCTTCTTATGACCAGATTCAGACCCAAAATGAAGACACAAATTATGTTTCTCTCAGTACAGCTGTCTTGCCTCAAAATCATCTGTGCAATCTTGGGGAAAAAAAATTCCATAATGGAGGAAACATTTGCACATCATGAAATCTAAGGTCCATTTGGTAGGAGCAACACTTAATTTATGGGTTGTTTTCATTTTTTCCCTTTCCAGCTGCATGTGAGTCTGTCATGCGCTCTAGTCATTGCTGCTGCTGTCAGCACACAGTTCCAGATCAAGCCTTATCATCTAACCTAATCAACTTAGAACTTCTCTGTTTAACTCTATTATCTCTGAGGCTTGATGAAGCTCCGCTATCATTACCCACCACATTTTATGACAAGTGGAAGCTATTTTAGCAATAATTTCTGGGGATCTTGTATTCACTCTCTCAAAAGCTTTTAATTTCTTAAATTTGGAGACGGTGATCTGAAAATCTAGTATTGGGTTTGTTTTTTTTCAACTAGGTTTTCAAAACCTGGCAGGCTTAGTAAGGAAAAATACCAAGCAATATTTCACCCTTTTGGATCAGGTTAGGGTGAAAAGCTTACACCAAGCTGATTCACATTCTGAAAACCAACCGCAGAAGTTACTGCATACTCCTTTTTTCCAAGTAATATCCCGTTCATCAGTGCTAGAAACCCTGACTCCATTTCCTTTTGAGGTTGTTTCAAGTAAATGTAAATTTTTCTCCAATAAGGTCAATGCTGAAATATATCATGAAATCACAAAACAATTTAGGTTGGAAGGGAGCTAAGGAGGTCTTCCATTTCAAGCTGATGCTCAAAGCAGGGCCAGCTATGAGATCAGGCAAGGCTGCTTTGAGCTCTCTCTGCTCAGGTCTTGACAACACAGGGTAGAGACTACACAAGCTCACTGGGTATTCTGGCCCACTGTTAATCATGATCATGATGAAAGAACAATTCCTTCTATCCAGTTGTACTCTCTCACATTTCAATTTATTTCTCTCACCTTTCAACTTCTGCTCATGCACTGCTCTGAAGAGACAGGATCTGTCTTCTCAATGTTCTCCTCAAAGTTATTCAGGAAAGCTACTATTAGATTAGCCCTCTTCTTCAGGCTAAACTCACCAGTTCATTGAGCCTTTCCTCAAGGACCTATCCTCCAGCCCCCTGACTATCTGCTGATCCTCTGCTGAGCTTACTCTACTTTGTGTTTTGCTTGTGCTAAATGGCCCAAAACTGAATACTGGTGGTCTAGAGGTGGACTGACAAGAGCTCAGTAAAGGGGGAATAAACCATTCCTTCAATTTTCTGGCTGTGCTCCTCTGTGGTGGTGCATCTTTCTTAATTCTTTCCCCTCCCCCTCCAGGCTGCTCTGTCATCTGAGAAACGCTTATTAGACCTCAGCCTTGATGAACTGCACTTGGACTGAGCTCCTCTTGAGCCTCTCAGAAACACTGTCTGTTCCCAGGGAACTAGTGCTGTCTAACAAGCTCCTGGTTTTTAACAAACAGCTTTGGTAACTTATTTTTCTTGCTTGAATAACGACCCAAGTGGAACATTTTTTGTTATTGAAATTTCAAGGAAAGTTACAGACCCAGATTGCAGCCCGGATGGAAAATTACTATGACTAAAGCTAACTCTCTTGAGACCATATGAACAGTGGTCCAAAATGAGATCCTTTGAACTCCTCTGGACTGCTGTGGGCTGCAACCAGCAACCTCCCTCTGAGCTGGACACCTCTTAGAGCCAGTGCACTCTCAAGTTTGCTATACTTGGAAGATTGCTGAAAAATGATGATGGATCCTGGGCTGATACCCCCCCACTCCTTGCGACTCAATCCTTCACACATTGAGAAGATGCAAAGGCATCCAAAATGAGAATTTCACTGAATTTAAGGGGAGTTTTTTACAGGTAGTTCATATAGATTCTTCATGTCTCTGTGTAGGCACGTGTGCATATGCTATAGCAAATGTACTGGAATGTTGCTCTCCCAGATTCTGAAGTACTTTAGATTTCTAAGTTACTGCTGTGGTATAGTAAATTCTATATGAAACCTTTGCAATTGCTTAACTTGTTATAGATTAAGTTTGTGTTAAGTTTAAGTTAAATTAAGTGCTGTTGGGTTTAACAATCTTGGCTCCGTTTAGCACAGGAGTCTACTCTGAACCTCGTGTCTCAACAGGAGGGTCTTTCATATTCCTTTTTATCCTTCCCCTTTCCTATCCTTTTCTCTTCCCCAGCCTCCACAGAGATAGTTTGGGGTTTATTTTGGTTTGGATTGATTGACTGATTTTGGAATTTTGTTTGCTTTTTCTTAGTGTGCCTTAACCATCTAGTAAGTAGTAAGAGTGAACCTTGCCAATGAACTGTCTTGTGCTGTTGCTTGTGTATTAAACCTGGTTTTGTCCATACCTTTGCTGGTGACTTTAAAACACTAATCCTCAACATCCTGTTAATACAATCCCAGAAGCTGTCGGCCTTCTGGCTGCCAGGGCACTCCACTGACTCATATTTAGTTTGCTGTCTACCTACAACTCCAAACCCTTCATACCAAAACTTCCAGCCCGTACTGTTGCAGAAGATTTTTCCTTTCCAGGAGCAGGACTTTGAATTTGTTTTTGTTGAATTTTTAAGGACTACACTATCCTGTTCCTCCAACTTGTCTAAGGTCTTCTGAATGGCAGATCTATGATCAGTCATCTCAGCTGTTCCCAAATTTGGTGTCAACTGCTAAATTCATGAGAGAACATTGCTGCCTCCTTTAGGTCAGTTACTGGAAATTAATTAGTTACTGATCTTAAGAATGTTGTCTTCTCAAAGACAGTAGCTTCCTGCTCTGGAAGGAATCTTAAATGCAGAAAAAATGTGCTAAATTTTATTTAACAACAATTCCTAGATGAGACAAAAAATTAATTGCAAAATCATTTGCTGAAATAACAGCCAGATCTCTTAATTCTTGTTCATTTTGGTAATTATGTTATGTTTGACAAAAAAGAATTGATGTTTGCAGACTCAGCAGTTACTGCTGGCATAAACACACAACACAAGGCACAGAGAATTTTTATTTCTGCTAGAGAAATGCTACTCACCTTTCCAGTCTTCAGCCAAACAAAATGTTGCTGGAACATACCATTCCTTCACATTGCCAATAACAGAGGGCTGATAGCAAAAAATATGTCCAATTTTGTTTTCCTTTAGGAGTATCTGTTCAGTTGAAGTAATAAAACCTAGACCCATACTGAGGACAGAAAAATCTCCTTGAACTAGAATACACAGAGGCTATGTCTTCTGCCAAAAGAAGCAATTAGGGAAATGATATAGTGAAAGATAAATATGAAATAACCTCAGGAGATTCCACCTCATTTCAACACCTTTCCTTTACTTTTTAATTGTGGTACAGAAGCATTTTATTTAACTGGTGGCACTTTACCATGCCTATCACTTTTCTATGTTTTCCCTTTGCAATGTTACAAAGGATCTTACAAAGCAATATACAAAACAGACATCACGTTTTAATGCACAGGACCCCCACTTGTAACAGCTACATCACATCCATCTAAGGCTAATCCACACAGGGTATTGCCAACAAACCTCTTTCTGAACTCAAGCCATCTTACCTTTCCCATAGCAGAACAAGAGCAGCAATTGCCAAGCAAGTTGTGATTGTGTCTTGCATAGATTTTTTTCTTTCTTTTCTCTAGGTATTTTTCTGCAACTGAAGGAATATTTCACAGACAGGTTAATAATCTGGAACCTAGATGGCCCATCTCTTCCAGATACTCTGGGATATTTTGATCACATAATATAATTTATGCCTCTTTTTTCTCCTGTCCTTTGTCTGTTTGGGCTGAAGATGTTGTGTGACAGAGTCTCATACATGTGCAGGTCACATTCAAACAATAAGACTTTTATTAGCGGCTGTTTTGCAAACCAAATGACCCATGAAGTACTATTCCTCCTGAGACCTGAGATCCTCCACCACTTCTGACACAAAAATGCATTAGCCCTCCTGAAATTACAGTACTCATGAAAGAAAAGGTAAAAAAGCAAACTACCTTCTGCTAAAAACCATTCCAGGTTACAGATTAGGGAAGTGACAAAAAGTATAGGGTGCATCAGTCACACTATTGGCAACAAATCAGCCACTGCTGGGATCCCTTTCTCTCATGAGACACAAGGAAACAGCAGCAATAGTATCTGCAAAGCACAGGCAGAATAGGACACCTCCAATTTCTCCTCCTCTTCCCCTAGGAATGAAACAAAACCAGCAGCTCAAACAATGCAATTCTTCATTCCACAGAAGATGCATTCAGTCACCTGCTTGGTACAGTAATAATCTTAAACTTCCTCTTTGCAAAGTGTTTACCCAAATCGAGCTAAAATACTAAGTATTTTACTTCGATACTCCTATCCAATCCCTTCCAGTCATGTCCATCACACTCTCCCTTTAAGAGAAAACAAAAAAACCTAACAAAAGCTAATGGATGACTTCAGGGCCTTTTCTGGCTGCCAACACAAGTAAACACAAATATAAAATTCTTATCTGAATGCAATGAATAATAAAGCAGGCCTTTAAAAAAGTGCTTTGAGGTTACTCCAGAGGGTGTTATGGCTGCAATTTTTGCTGCAATAACATTTTTCTTATATGGACCAAAGTTTAGGAAGTACTAACATAGACTGTCAAGGAGACGGTCAGTTTAGCATCACAAGCAAATTTGTCTATTTTGCTTCTACAGTTGTTGTGTGATCCCTGCCCACACCAGAATAAAACTGCAACTCCATGCACTTTGCTCACTTGTATGCCAAACAAAAAAAGTCCCTCAAGTATATGATGCATTTACATGCTAAAAGTCCAACCATTGCACTCAGCTGCTGGCAACACGAAGTTACTGCTATTCTCAGAACTGGTGCACAGTAAAACATTACAGGAAGAGGCCAGGTCAGAAAATGTGTATGCATTGGACACTTATGTCTATTTGAGAAATGTTGCTGAAAGATACACAGATCTCTGAGATCATCAGTATTGTCTACAAGTCAAAATGCTTGTTGTGGCAGTATTTCAATCACCAGAAAAGGCCTAGAATTTGTCTGAAAAAAAAATGGCACCCTGCCTTGCATCAGCTCCACTCCAGTGGCTTGTGATGATGACATTTTCAGTAGCTAACCCTGTCAACCACCACAGTGAGTCAGCAAGATGCAAAGATGAAAACCTCCTGAAACAGTACGATATTAGATGGACTTGCTAGAAAGCTCCTCTAATGAGTACTGTGCTGAAATCATAAAACAGAACTGAAGGACGTGGTGAATATGAAAAAGTGCCCAAAGGTTAGGAGACAGAAGAGGTGCAGCAATGTGAAGACAGCTGCAAGACTGGGTGGTAGTCACAGGTGAAGATAATGAATACAAAGAAGGCTTTGTTCCCACACTGAACACCAGACAGCAAGAGACATGAACCAGATCTGCACATCTTAACTTTACCTTAGCAGCTGGCATCTGTGTCAGGGGAAATGCGTCTAATACATGTGAACCTACACATATTGGAGAAGTGGCCAAGATGTTGAGAACAGTGAAGGGACAAGCAGGTGACAGTGTTTGGTTCAGTCCTTCATGAGCTACTAACCAGAGAAGGAAAAAAAGTGCAACTAGTAGAGTGTGATTTAACATTGGTGGGACAACATGACTGACATTCCAGCTGGACATGACCAGGTCTGAGTGACACCAACCTGTCCTTCTCCTGATATCACAATGAACTATGGAAAGACAAAGAATGAGGTTACTAGAGACTAAGAGAGACAAGCAGACAGAAGCACACAGACACTTCCAGGACCCAGTAGCAGCAAGGACTGAAGCTGACCAGTGTGAAGCTTGACCCCCTGCTGGAGGCAGAAAGATCCAGGGGAAAGGGATGCTGTCGAAATCTCACAACCATCACTACTGAGAAGCAGTGAGGAAAGGCTACAACAGGGTGATTTCAGTGCTCACAATTACGTTGGAAGGTGGCAATGCCTGCCACCTAGTGACTCTAAGCCACAGATACCACAGACCTTTGAAGGTTTTGTAGGAATGAAGTTTATAACTGTTGCTTTTAGAGTTCTTCATGGCTGGCAACAACAAACATAACTACATAACCTCTCTTTGCAGTCAATGGACAGAAGCAGGCACCTCTCTCCACAGATTTTAAAAAGGCAGTCCCAGTGACCAGTTAGAAGTTATACTAAGCAACAACAAAAAATTTGCTAACATATGCATACAATTGGGTGACTTCGAGAAAAGAGGGCTACCATTCCCACTCCATAATATAGAAGCATAGAATATCCTGTGTTGGAAGAGACCCACAAGGATCATCAAAGTACAATTCCTGGCCTTGCAAAGGACCACTCCATGTGCTTGACAGCATTGTCCAAATGCTTCTGGAACTCAGGTAGGCTTGGTGCTGTGCCCACTTCCCTAGGGAGCCTGTTCTAGTCCCTGACCACTCTCTGTGTGCAAAACCTTTTCCTAATATTCAACCTAAACCTTCCCTGACCCAGTTTCAGGCCATTTCCTTGGGTCTTATCACTGGGCACCACAGAGCAGAGATCAGGGTCTGCCCTTCCTTTTCCCCTCACAAAGGAGATGCAGACTGCAATGAGGCCTTCCCTCAGTCTCCTCCAGACTGAACAGACCAAGTGACCTCAGCCACTTCTCATACACTCTTCCTGTCCAGACCCTTCACCATCCTCATGGATCTCATTTGGACACTCTCCAATAGTTTAATGTCTTTCTTACATTGTGGCACCCAAAACTGCCCCCAGCACTCGCGCTGAGGCCGACCCAATGCAGAGCAGAGCGGGACAATCCCCTCCCTTGCCCGGCTGGCGATGCTGTGCCTGATGCCCCTCAGGACACGCTTGGCCCTCCTGGCTGCCAGGGCACTGCTGACTCATATTCAGCTTGCCATTTCAGAGCTCCCAGGTCCTTTTCCACAGTGTTGCTCTCCAGCATCTTGTTCCACAGTCTGCCACACTGTAGATCCAGGTGAGAAATAATGAACCTATTTGCAAGATGCAAAGGTTTGTTACAGCTTGCATGTATGTCACAAATTAAGTTACTAGGGAGCCACGAAGATGCTCATACAAAATTGAGACACTCACTGTAGAAGATCTGTGGGTCTTGCAAACTGTATGCAATTGTTCCCTTCTGTCTTTTGGCAGAAAAAAAGAAAGTATTAAAAAAAAAAAGAAAAATAATTTTTCTCTGAGGAAAAGAGTCTTCAGAAGTCCTGGGTACTGGTTGAGTATTGAAGCCAAGGAACTGTAGCATACATTGGATAATTGATTTTCAGATACATACTTATGATGAGTTTTATTGTGACCTGTGTGAGCATATCTTTACCTCTCAAGGATATCTTTTTGCAAGTCTTCACAAAAGTGCATTTTTTATGACTACAAATGTATAGTACTCTAAAAGCAAAAGCAGAGTATTCAGCTAGTGCTTATTTATCACACGGTGGTGGGGGCATTCATCATGATATTAAAAAAAACCATCAAAATACAGGAAGTTAGGATGTCTGTTTTAAGTTTTAAATAGCAAAATAGTTTTCTGTATTAATAATTAATATCTACACTTAACATAGCTGTTCAGTAATTAATCTTCCCAGCAATATTCTGATGGACAGCATTCCTACCAGAGGGTTTTCCCAAACACTACATGAAAGAGAATTTTTGAAACCTCAGTTGATATAGTGGAAGCCCTAACAGCAACATATGCATATTTTGGTAAAATACTGTCATTTTTTAATCAGCCTGCTAGAATTTAATTGTTTCAACCTACACTACAGTGATCAGCACTATCTCAGGTTAAAGTAAAAATATTTTGGCTTAAATATTCTATGCACTGCACTACACAGTACTGTCTCCATGAATGATAACTTGCCAGGATCTCTTAGGAATGCTATTAGATCTCCTCATTTGGAAACCAGGAACAGATATAGGAAATGCAACAATTATGAGCTTATTTCACTGATTCATGTACAAAATATTAACAAAACATTTACAGCCATGTTTGAATTTGCTTTACCTAATCATATTTAGAATCATATTTAGAAATCGGATTTAGAAACAAGATATTCAAAACAATTAGAGAATCTTTATTTGTTAAATATACTTTGCTGAAAACATTTAATTTTAAAATGGTCAGATATCCAATACCATAAACTGGGGTTTGGAAAGAGATTCTGCAGATGAAGAGACCCAAATAGTAACAAAGTCTTCAGTCAAATAATCAAGTCTTTTTCAAATCACTAAGATTTATAAATCACTCGTCTCTCTGACGTCAACTGATTAGACACTGCTACTGGTAACTAAAGCAACTGATCCTGTGACAAAGAATTATGGAAGCAATTATATGATACACTTAATATGTAGCAATATTACTATGATGCACTGTAAGTAACAACACGGCTAGCCAAAATCTAACAATACATTGTTACGTACTACAAGCATTTTTATTGTTACAAAACCAAGAATTTGAGACAGAATTCCTCTGAAAGCTATGAAGACAGCATCAAAACACGGAGTATTGAGGAACCAGGTGAAAGAACTTGCCAAACCACTCCCAGTGATCTACCAGCAGTCCTGGTTAACTGGTGAAGTTCCAGCAGCCTGGAAATTGGCAAATATAACGCCTATTTGCAAGAAGGCTCAGAAGAATGATTTGGGGAAATACAGACCTGTCAGCCTAACCTTGGTTCTGGGCAACGTTACAGAAGAGATCATCCTGAGTGCCATTATAGGGCACATGCAGGACAACCAGGGCATCAAGCTCAGCCAACAGGGATTTTTGAAAGGCAGATTCTGTCTGACTGACCTGATCTTCTTCTGTGATAAGGAGACCCACTTGGTAGATGAGGGGAGGGCTATGGTCTGTCTGCACTTCAGTAAAGCATTTGAAACTGTCTCCTACAGCATCCTCATAGAAAAACTGGCTGCTTCCAAGTTGGATGGGTGTTCTCTTTGATGGGTAAAAAACTGGCTGGATAGGCCAGGCCCAGAGAGTTGCAATGAATGGACCTAAACCCAGTTGGCAGCTGGTCTCGAGCGGTGTTTCCCAGGGCTCAGTTTTGGGACTGGTCCTATTTAACATCTTTATTGATGATCTGGATATAGGGATTGAGTGTACCCTCAGAAAATTTGCAGAGGACACGAAATTTGGTGAAAGCATTGATCTGCTCAAGGATAGGAAGGCTGTGCAGAGAGACGTGGACAAATTTGATCACTGGACTGAGGATAACTCCATGAGGTTCAATAAGGCGAAGTCCTTGGTCCTGCACTTGCATTACAACAACCCCATGCAGAGCTCCAGTCTGGTGGAGGACTGGCCCTAGAGCTGTTCAGCAGAAAGGGACCTGGGGGTGTTGGTCAACAGCCATCTGAACACAAGCCAGTGTGTGCCCAGCTGGCCAAGAAGGTCAGTGGCACCCTGGCCTGTATCAGGAATAGTGTGGCCAGCAGGACCAGGGAAGTGATCATCCCCCTGTACTCAGCACTGGCGAGGCTGCACCTTGAGTGCTGCATTCAGTTCTTGGCCTGTCACTTTAAAAAGGACATTGAGAAGCTGGAGCATGTCCAGTGAAGGCCACAAGGCTCATGAAGGGACTAGAGAATGTTTTATGGGGAACAGCTGAGGGATCTGAATTTGTTTAGTCTCAGAAGAGGAGGCTCAGGGGGGACTTCATCGCTCTCTACAACTCCCTGAAAGGAGGTTGGAGTGAGGTGGGGCCCGTCTCTTCTGCAGTGAGAAGACAAGATGAAATGACCTTAAGGTGAGACAGGGGAGATTCAAATTAGAAAAAATGTTTTCACCATTGGGGTGGTCAGGTACTGGAATATGTTGCCAAAAGAGGTGGTAGAGTCACCATTCCTGAAGGTGTTTAAGAGGTGCTTGGATCTGGCACCGTGTGATGTGGTTTAGGTGGTTTAGGGGTTACCATGATAGTGCTGGATGGATGGCTGGATTTTAATGATCTAAAAGGTCTCTCCCAACCTTGACAATTCTGTGATTATCTATGATTATTCTATGATTATGCACTGTAACTGTGAAAGAACTAGAAGCAAATAAAACATTCTGTTCTTGCACAAGTAGAGCATTTCTCCATCAGGATGATGTGATTGCATTAGAAACAAGTGACGATATTTAAATAATTGTCATTAATAACTTGGAAGGCCATGTAAGACAGATGAATCAGAGAAATTCTGAGACAGCTGCCTAACCAAATCAAAGCTTTTCAAGTGTCCTAGAGGTTTACAAATATGAAAAAAAATTACCTTTGTTCAGTAGATACTACATATTCCTTCCCTGAATGGCCCTAATCTTACTTGTGGAAAGCGAGAAGCAGTGAGTCTCTGTTAAAGAAAAGGAATTTAAAATGTTGGATCTGTCTGTAACAGGGCACTCAGTGAATGAAATTTTGTTCTCATGATTCTACAAACTAGATGCACAGAACTGACCATTTTTGGGTCACCAAGTTCTAAACAAAACAAGAAACAAAACCCCTCACTCAAAAAACTCAGCCTTTTCCAAGACAAGTTAAATGTCTTCTCTTTTTTTATAAAAGGTGTTTTTCTCCCAAGAGACCACCACCAGGATTTACTTCTTTGTTTTAAAAAGACACTCTTTTTTACCTACAAGCTTGGAGTTTGCTGTGGGTTTTTGTTTGTTGTTTCTAATGTTTTTTTTTATTTGTTTTTTAAGGTTACTGGTTTTCAAGTAATGATAGCAAATATACAGGTCGGTCACTAACTTTTGCATTGTGCTTCCTATAGAGTGGAAGAACTGAAAAGTGTGGTTGGCAGCAGTTCTACTATTTCCAAGCCAAATTCTCTCAAAACCAGGAGAAACATCAGTACATCATTTCCTTAAGCAGCTACTCTTCCATGCCCTTTTCCAGTCATCATCCTTCTCCCAAACCATCTGTTTTCTCTTTGCTCTACTTGTGAATTTTGCACCTCCCTTAGAGCTAAACCTACCTCTAAAACCTCCATCCCACAGCTTCACATTCCATCTTTTTCTCCTTATCTACACAACCCCCAATCTCTCAGACCAGCTCAGGCTCAAAGAATAACTTCTCACCATCTCTAATTACCAGTGGTGCCAACAAGTCATCCTTTCCTGCATTGCTTATTCCATGACTGCTTCATCAAGTTCCCCCCTCATGCTCCAGCTCTTACCATTTCTCGATGTATGATGTTAATAAATCCCGTTCTTTGACTTTTATGACCAAGCACTCAAACGATCACCAATATCTTGCCACATGTCTAATGGTGGCAGTTATCAAAATGTTGCTAGTTATAGTCTTCTTCATATCCTCTGCTCCAGTGACAAATACCCTCACTGATGTAGCAATTAGAAACTGCTCAAAATCACAGAATTACAAATTGACCATTTTTTTCCTTGTCTCTAGTTAATTCTATCAAATAGGGAGACAGGACTTAAGCGCTGTAGAAAGGTTTATACTCCCCCTGTGTTCTACTACTGATGTCATTGCTGTTGAGATGATTCAACAAGTTAGGCCACATGACCAAGGCAATCATAGTGCCGAATTACCTGCATTTTACCACACTGCACAGTACAATTTCCTTAAATTCCATGTTTACAAACTCACTACTACTTTTTTCCTTGTGGTACTTCTCATTAGCACCAGCCACACCAGAAGCACTCTGGGGACTCTTAAATGAAAAGTGAATAGTGAAAATAACCTATGCTGTGAAAGAGAACAGTAAGATTGACTGAGACTGCTCATTTGGGTGCTAACATGATTTCTAGGATGAGTAGCTTCAGAAGAAAATACAATTTTATGCCATGGAACTCTACCCAAGGTGTTTGCACACTGAAACACATCTAACAAGTTTGAAAAAGGTTTGTTAAGTGTTGATTATATGGCCTGGAAATTCCAGTTACGCTATAAACCTGTTTATGTAGTCATTTATTCTGTGCTTGGAATGTTCTCACTGCAATTTTTATTAGCCTTTAGAGTATGCTTTCCACTTTTCCCTTTTAAGGGGACCACAGGGTGACTCAGAAAGTTTTTAGCAATCCTATTGCCCATGAGTCCATTCTGATCTAATCAATTTAGTTGTAACTACAAGGTCGTTTCACTGTAAAATCCCTGAAAGTATCTAGCTCACCAGACATTGCAAGTTCATGGTTCCAGCTTTTAAATAGTTACTGCATCTAAAATTGAGTGACTGAAGCATTATGGAAACAGCAAAAACAGTTTCAAATAAAATAACTGTAATGAAGATATAGATAATTGCTGCAGGGCTGGAAGGTGACACTTGCAGTTTTCATATCAACTCTCCTCCTAAATCTTTCCTGATCTTTAAGAACAGAGGGAAGACTTCTAGCAATTTTTGACAGAAAAATAAATGCAAATCAGCTTCTTTATCTTCTTACCTCCCAGACTCATAATATTTGTGGGGGAAGGGAACTGTCATTTGAAAATGTGCATATTTTTGAGCTTTAACACTCACTTGAGCTGGCAGTATGCCTCTGACCAGGGCTTCGCTATAATCCCTGTTTCTTACTGTGAATTTAGACCAAAAACTAATTTTCTCTTCTTCCTGAAATACACTTATTCTGTATTCCCAGGTTTCAATGAAATTTGGTTTCTCAGAGGCATACTCACTGCCTCAAATAAGGGCTCTACATCCTATTAACTTATTCGGTGCTGACAATCATCTACTCTAAAGGGTATGCCACCAACAATATAGAGCATGGCCAAATTCAGGTCAAAAGCCTGGTTTTAAGGTTAGCCTAAACATGATCTAGTAGGAAGAATGGTTTTAATTTTTTTTGCAGAACCTATTACAGGAAGACAGGTTAAAAAGCTCACTTCTGATATAGTTTGGAAGTGGCATCAATAGTACCCATATACCTCGCAGAGGCTGACTGCAGTTGAATGAATCAATGCTTGTCACTTGTCTGGCTGGGAGGTGCTTTTTATCGTTTTTTCCAAATTTATTTTGACACATTTTTCTAAGGGTGTGAGGGAAATTATGCTTCCTTTTAAAACATCATGAATCATACACTAGAAAAAGAATCTGCAGTATAATTGTTCTAGTTCAATTAAATTAATTTTGCTAGGCAAGAAAGGAAAGGAAATTATATGTAAAAGATACATGTATATGCAATCAAATAGTTAAAAACCAGATTATATTGCACTAGAGAAAGAGTACTGTGCTTAACATAGTGATAATTGGGCAAACTATAGAAATCAAAGCCAAATTCCATCAAACACTTTTCATATTCTGCAAACAGCATGAAATCCTCTCTAAATTCTCCAATGGATTCATTGCCTTGTACCAATCAACTGCCTAATCCTAAATGCAGGTTTCCATTTCCACAATACATTATGCTTAGCAATAAGGCAGGCTCTTAACAAGAATGACTTTTTCATTTTACTTAAGAGACAGCAGGCTTTTCAGTCTTGTAAGGCTCAAAATTGCCACTGTTAAGGAAAGTGTTACTGCATTCAAATACTCCCCCTCAAGAAACACAGTTTATTAACACTGCCCAAAAAGTTCTCAGATCCCCACAGGTCTAAGGCACATTGCAGTCCCTAATCCTAGCCTTCAGCAAAACCATGGATATTTATGACTTTTGTGTGAATTAAGTCAAGCCCCACAGCCCATAACAGCTATGTCATGATATGATATATCCACTGCCAATTTATATTATCAGTTTCCAAGCCTAGGCCTCTACAGCACTTTACTCTTCATTGAGCTGCTTAAATAATGGGTAGATTTTATAAATCATAAGGAATAGATGTAGAGCACTAAGCTACAAGCAGAAAATAAATGAATACACCAAAATTTGGTCTGAATTTGGTTTTGCCTCATTAACTGATCACTCCAACAGCATTCCTATTTGAAAACATTTCCAGTTATGCAATTGAAACATACTGGAAGTCACCCAGCTTGCATGAATAAAAGCATCTGAACTGACAGAAACATGTAACTCCACTCTCAGTTAGGCTGACTTGTAGGTCCTTGGCTCTGTGTATTAAAGGTGCAGTTGATAACTTGGGCTGAAAACCAAAGTTTTATATATTCAGTGACCTCCTACAGACAGATTCTCTAAATGTGAATATGATCAATTGTATTTTACATAACATTCTTGACTTCAAAGACCCACAGAAACAGTCTTCTCCCTTGCCAGCTGTAACAACCAAATGAAACAAAACCAATCACAGTAACATCCCAAATTCACACACTGTTACAGAAAGGAGCACTTCCTTGAGTTCTGTTCATAACAAAATACTGCCTTACAGCCTGCACTTGCACAAAAGGAACTAAAAAATTATTGTTTTATTAAATGGCTGTCACAAGCCTCCTGGGACTCTTCTGAGTTAATTGGACAGTTTGGAATTTATGACCAAAGTGTGATGGGAAGTGGAAGCTGTGAAAAACTCAAATGTGCCTCTTCTACAAACAACCACCAGCTTTATCGCTGTGTGCTCTGAGCTCTCTGAGTGCCCATTTGTGACTTGCTGCTTCTTCAGTCCACGACATATTCTTCCCAACGGTCTGAACCAGCACCCTAACAAATGTCTGAAAATGAAAACACCTTCTTCTCAGATATCAAGCCTTGATGTAAATAACTTCATTTCCCATGACAGTTTGTTCTAATGTTTAGTTACCATCCCTGTCAAAAAATTAATTCCTTAACTACATCATAGAACAACTTGAGCATTTGAAAAAGAATGTATTTTTCTTTTTTTTTTCTTTAATGTTTCAGGCACTGGTCTGATGTGAGCACTGAATTGAACAGTCTCTTTTGATATCTTCCCATTTTCATCAAACACTTTAAAAAATAGCAACAAAGTTGCTGCATTAAGATCCCCAAAATGTGCCTGAGAGCTATGACGAAAAAACCTCTGGCTGTGCAAGGTGACACCCCTGGATGTGACAGGCAGCATTCTCAGAGTCCCCATACTAACAGGGAAATGGGGCAAAAGGTGGCAAGACATGAAGATACCCATTTAGAAGGGGTTTTTTGGACAGATAAACATACCATTGTCTTTCTCTCCCCGGAGACCATATAGCCCTTTATTCCCTTAGAGGGGAGCAAAGGAGGAGACCCTCATCCAGCCTGCCAAACTTCAGGGCCCAGGGTGAAAGCAGAACTCTAGTTAAGTTCTGTAAAATGCACGGCATTACAAAAAACACCTTTATAAAACATCTAGTTAATGTTAATTGTACCAAATTGTTATTGTCATGAAAAGGTTCATATCCCTGAAAAATGCAACAGAGGCTTTTTTCCCCTTTTTAAATCTGGTGATGTTTTTCTCTTTCTTAAGAAATTTAGGTTCAGAACATCAGATTACTACCAGGAATCTAGCATGTGTGCCCAAATATAATGCTGCACTAAAGCAAGATCTGTATGTAGTAGAAAGCCCATTTCTAAGTTCAAGATCAATTGATGATTTCAGTTAATAACTCAGTTAAAACTGATTGTTCATGCATGCACATACACATTCAGAATTAAATGTCTCCCAAATGACCTCAGAATGTTTAATGTTAGAAAAACTGTTTTTTTCTTCCTCTAGAGTAAGTGTAGGGCTCACAAAGAGCAACTTTTTAAAATATACTCTAACTTTGTATCAATAAAATTAAAAAAGGAAAGATAAAAGGACAAGAAAGTCACAAAATTCAATGATTTAAGAAAACCATCCACAAACTCAGGTACTTCAAAGGCTAATGAAAGATATGTTTGTCTTTATTAAATGAAATCAAAGTAATTCTGTTGTGAGCAACTTGAAAGGTTGACTGCTACAAAGCACAAACTGAATATGATCATCAAGGTTACAGTATTTTATGCTGTGAAATAAAGCTATAAAATACATTGACATGAGCTTCCATACCTCCTTCAGAGTCTCAGTAATCACCGAATAATTATGAAGAAACATTAATGTCAATCCTTATTTCTTTAGCCACTTGAAATAAAATTAGTAACAACTGGAGAAGGGGGGAACCACTCATGCATAAAAAGTAAAACAGGCTACACAAATATTTTTTAGTGTGGCGATCTTGGCATAAAGTATTTTGGAGCTCTATGTTAATCACCTATTCACAGACAGAAGAAAAAAATAGAAGACTTAATACTGAAGCCTCAAAAAGTAAAAACGTTCACTTACATTTCTAAATCAGGACTGTCAATGAGACCATCCAGAGAAGCCAGATGATGCAACCATCTGACCATAAACACAACCCCTAAAAATCAGAGGGCAAAATACTTCCACTGTGTCTTGGCAACACAAAATGCACATTTTTGTGCAAATACCTTCCATTAAGAAACCAATCACTTATCTAAACCAAGGCAAAATACTCACTGTGCACTTCCTTCTCCTGAAATTAATAGGATGCAAGAGAGGTTGAATCTCCTGTGACAGCTGAGATGCATCCTTTTAATGGACAACTGCAAGGTACTCAAACTACTGGAGAAAAGGCTGCAGAAAAACTTATGTAAAACTGCCTTTAAAATCTCTTTTACAGAGACTTCTAAATGATAAATAGGAGAGCAACAGTTAATTCTATCACAGAGTGAAAAAAAATGAATTCATCACCTGGGCTGAAATATAGTATTCTCTACCAGAATATTGTACTTCTGGCATATTACCCAAATGCTGAAACATGCCTGCCAGCTGCTTATTAGAGTTATTAATTTTAATGGAATTGCACCTAAGAATGATCACTAAATGTATCTTTTATCTGATTAATATCTACAACACCTGTTGCCATGGCTCTTTATTAGAGACAGTAGTGTAAACCAGGTAACAACTATGCTGGGAAAAGAAAAAAAAAAAAAAAAACCAAAATGAAAAACAAAGCAAAACAACTGAATTGCCAGCAGATAAGAAGAGGCTTCCAGTGTGTCTTGAAGATCTCTGTTGCCCAAGCACTGATGGGCTGCCCAGGTAATGCAATTTTCTCGGTAGGAAGCCTTGAAAAGAAGAAATCCTGCAGTAAGGCACATAAAGGGTCTGGTTCTGATTTCACATCTGCATGGGATCTGGAGTAACTCTCCTGATTGCTGTGGAGCATTGAATGTAGAATTCTTCACTTTCTTAGTGTATTGGTGGGCCATTCCAAGATTACGGTACTCTAAAGGAATTCTTCAGCCTCAGTCACACGCTTGTGAGCTGTGTCCCCACAACTACCTTCAAACAGGAAACATCACAGTCTTCACGAATGAGCTTCCTGCAACATCATCTTCTTCCTCTGAACATTCTCCTGGGACTCAACAAGTGCTTGAAAGCAAAATGTTGAGTTCATGTGCAGGTCAGCAGGTTGGCTCTCCTTGCCTTTTCTGTTTTAAAAGTCTTTGAAAGACAAATCTAGCAGATTCACTGCATAAACTGCAACTGAAATAGTTCTCTCATCAAAAGTAATTGAAAAGCCAGAATTTCATCTTTGACATATCTGTTGTTTTATATATGCATGTGAGGTGCCTTTTATAAATGTTTTTAGACAGGGCCTAATATGTAATGCAGTCATACAAATTTCTAGCATAACTCTGCCTTGAAGATTTGGGTAGAACTACATGTTAAATTTATATTTCAATTCTATCACCTTGCTTGGTTTAACTGAATGATCTTGACAGCTTTCTGCAGATTTAATTTCTTGAACCCCCAGTTCTTCAGAGCAGAATAAAAACCGTAAGGGGTTCACACCTTACCACCAGTGTAAGTGTATTATATATTTACTTTTTAAGTGCAGGAGTATGCCTGCCTTATGCTTTAAACTAACAAGAGAGCTGTGGGGTGCAGTGGGGTGCAAGCTGTGAAGGATGATCAGTCCTGTCAAGCCCACAAAAGCACTCAGTCCTGTCAAACACTGTACATTTGACTCAGGCATAGATCTCTGCATTCTGCTGCTGCTGACTGAAGCAGGAAGCATCCTCTATTACTCAAACAAAGAGCAAATCTTCAAGGTAGACAGTTTTTGACAACTAATTTATGCATGTAAGCCATTCCATCTCATCAGACAAAAGCAAAAAGCAGCCTCTAAAATATATTCATAAAGCAATTGCTAACTCTCTGTGTTCATGAAACACTGTTTTTAATGTTTATTTACATTGCTGGAGTAGACATTGATTTTTCATGGAATACAGTAATTACGTTCTACCCAAAAGTTTTAACATTGCACATCTTAATTATTTACAACATAATGTGTTTAATGGTGCACTGTATTACTTACTTTGGGTAATATATCTCAAACATTATGATACATCAAGCCAGGCAATAAAATTATTATGCAGAGAGAGACAGCTTTACACTTATCCTTCATTGCTGATGTCCCTACTTGTCTTCTAAGCCTGTGAGTAATTTCCCTCTTTAATTTAGTCAGCTGCCTGGAGGGTTTTCTAGAAAACTTTCTGATGGTCTCAAACTTAACTGAATATGAAATGGAAAGTACATGCCATTCAATTTAGGTTTAACAGTTTATTACTGAGAGGCTGGTCCTTTGATGGACCATCTTGCATTAGCAAACACCTAAAAAATTTAAGCCTTCTGGCTAAAAAAAGAAATAAAAATTATAGATTCCACTAACATGATGGTCTAGCAATTTCTTTTCTCCTTTGGTAATTTAAATTTGTCTTTCCCCTTTGGTAATTATAATTAGTAGGTGATATTATCAAAAAAAGAAAAAAAAAAAGAAGAAAGAAAGATTTATTTCTAGTTAATATATAAGGCATCTATATATCATGTGTTCCTACAACACAGGTGTTATACAGAAAGATCCCACAAAATTTTAGAATACTCAAACAAAAACATATTTAAAATTGGAGTTTGGGCTCCAAACTGAAAAGTCAGAGAGACAATGTGTTCTAGAAGTGCAATATTTAAAACCACTGAAACATCAAGGATTTAAACTTAGCCTTTCTAGTAGAATGCCTTAACAATCCACAGATTTCATGTTCTGAAAAAAAGAATAGCGAGTCAAGGTCACTCTATGTTTAGGACATCTCTTCCCTCCTCACTAAACCTGTACCGCTCTGCACGCCCTCTCAGTATTTCTCAGGCAAGTAGCACTCCCCAAAATGAAAGGTGTGTGCTTGCATGGTGGTGGCAACATGCCCAAAACATGAAGTATATGCATGCATGTGTTTGGACATGAAGGAAGAATTTGTTAAATCAAATTTATCCGCGCTGTTCAAAGGTGCCAATCTTTACTGGAACAAATGGAAGCCATAGAGACAGTACATATTGCCTACAGGAGTCCGGAGGGAATAAGATCATCACACAATAGGAAAGAAAAAAGAGGGAATTTTTAAATATATTATATATAATTTATGGATATAGATAAAAATATATTTTATATACAGCAGTTATAAACCGAGTGGAAAAGAAAGAAAGAAATTTGTTATCTGAAATAAAATGTTTCCCTGATCATACTGACAGGTTATGCAGTTTATATACTTCAACTTTCCATGGGCTGTATTAACACAGTCATTATTTTAGTCCTAAAAATCAAAGGAAAGAAAATCTTCAGAGAGGAAAAATACCTGATATATAATCAGCTCCTCTGAAAGCCCTGACTGGCTTTCTTGAGTGTTTTAAGTCTAGTCAGACATAGCCACTCTCCAAAATCAGAACATGTAATTCCTGAAGGGTTTCCCTGTTTCTGGAGAAGTGAAGGTATTAGATAATCTCAGCAGGAAACTAGATCAGATAAGAAACGTATAGAAAAAGACTTGTTCTGTAATAGGCACTAAATAGAAGAAACAACAGGTACATTGCTTACTGTGTTTAAATCAACACCACAAAATAGTCCTGTATTCTCTTAAAAATACCATTTTAAGATGGAAAGCACTATAAAACATTGACAGAGTTTCTCTGGGGTTTATTACAGACTAATAATATTAATTCTCTTCTCTCTCTGCTTTTAAAGGAAGTAGAAGCTGCAATGTTATGCAAACAACAGAGGACGGATAACTGGTGATCCAGTGACAGCATGGCTGTTCTTCAATCCAAAGTGAAAACAGAACAGAGTACTTGTGTGAGCTACAGGAGTGAAGTATCTCATTCAGGTTAGTGGAGGTCACTTCTTTCCATGACTTCAGTGGGCTCCAGGTTGGATTTGTGACAGAAAATTAAGCCAGATGGACTGCGATTGTCTGTATACACTTCTACATGTGTATGTGTGAAAAGGAGAGACATGGGAGTGTGCAAACTCACACACTTCATAAATCTCACAGGAGTTCCCAAGCGGCTCAGACAATCAGTGACCCCAACTTGTTCAACCATGTTTGCCTCCATCTTCAGCCTTATCTTTCCTCTTCCTTCCTGATGCAAAGGGGAAGGAAACAAGGTCATGACATTCCTCACCTTCCTCTACATTGTCAAGACATCCCTGCACCCAGTGCTGCTGGGGTGAGGGGAGCACAGAGCAGGGTTAGATCAACAGACAGCGGAAACAGCATTGCCTGCTATAGGAGTGAGAGAACTGCCTTGGGCTTAGTGCTTGAAGTGTTGAGTGAAAGTACTTGGAAAAACTATTCTGTTGCTTGCCAAAATGGAATTTTGGCTATTTGGCTTGAAAGACCTAAAGCATCCTGCCTTAAACTGACACTAGTATAGGAAAAAGAAAATAAAGCAGGTATGTTTGTGGGGGGAAGCAACATCAGGTAGGGGCATTGCCTTTTCAAGACAAGTAACAAATTCTGAGAGAAAAATGAAAAAGCCTTGAAAGGAATAGATAAAATACAAGACCTCTGAATCAAAAGGAGAACCACAAAGCCAGTAGATTGCCAGGACAATAATTCAATTTTACTTGTCTTTCATATAATTTCTAATTGCTAAGGATCTATGTTGAAGCAAAGCATGAAGCCCTCTGATCTCAGATGTAAAAATTCATGCTCTGATAAATAAAACACCTCTGAAGAGAAAAGAGAGGAAAATTTCAAGAAAAGTTTAAAGGGAAATAATTATTCCTTATTGCAAGATATGCTAAATAGGACCTCTGAAAGCAGGTTAGATTGGCATGGTTAGATCTGTACCCCTCCAAAGAGATGCGTGGCATTGGAGGTATAAAAGTAGAAAAGACACTGAGTACAAGTGGAAACAGGTAGAGAAGAAAATTTCCCTGCACTGTACAGCACAGTGTGAAGGTTGCTAAGCTTCCTGTAAATCTGCCATATACTCAGTGTCCCAGATCAGACAGAGCAATGACTCTATGGGGCATTCACTGCCCTGGCTCCTTCCCCACACATTAAAACCTGTCCTCACTTAGCTGGTCAAGAGTGCAACCTCCACCATGTTGCTGTAAAAACAGATACAAAGCTTGGCTAAGAGCAGTATTTTACCAGAGGCAGTGGTAAACACCAGCACAAGTCAGATTTGGGGCAGGCCTGTTTAACTCCATGCTGTTTCTACCTTCCTAGCTGCAAGGCTGCAATTCTGTGCCAATAAAGAAAGATGGATCACTTTTTTCTTTTTTCATTAAGCATATGTATTAGTTACTTAGGAGAACACAAAACCTACCCTGAGCTAAGCCACCACAGCTAACTTTTCTCTTTCCCTCACAGAAGGAAAGCCGACAGCAGCTTCCAAGAACTGTGAGCAAAACTCATTCTCTGCTCTCCTGGGGCTGACAAAATTTGTCGCAATGTCTTTTTTTTTTTTCCCTAGGTATGTGTCTTCTAGGAATGAGCTTGGGTGTTGGACTGGTTAGCAATTAAGATCCGACTTGTTAATGACAGTAAATACCTGTTGTCTGCAGGTATTTCTAGTTTTTAATAATTTTTTCATTGTATCAATGCTAGAAACCTTGCTCTCACTGTCTGAAGTCTTCAATCTTTCCTCCATCCACATCCATCTACCCAATAGAACACCTGAAATTTTCATTGGAGTGCAAAAGTGATTGTATTTGCTATGTGCCTTTGTGGGGCAGACAAGAATTTAAAAGGTTTAAGCAAAGTTACAAGGGAAAATGTAATGGTTTCTGGAACTTTTAAAACAATTTACCTTTCATGCTTCATTCTGAGCTCAGCTCAGAGGCTACCCTTTCACAGTCAATCTGTCCCAGCCATCTCTCAATACACTGCAAACAAGATTAAGCTTTTGTTGGTGTCTCAAAGTCAATCAGGGGCATCTGCAGCAGGCAAGGATTGAAGGTGTTTTTTAACTTGCTCCTTATCCTGTGGTGATAAGGTTCATTCCTTTTCAACTGCTTTCCAAATTAGGGGGACTATTTTTCTCTCACATGCCTTTGCAAACTTTGGAGACTTCTTCCCTGCCTTTAGAGCCATTGACTTTGAAAAATATTTTATCTGTGGAACCTAACTTTGAAATATTTTCAGTCTTTTAACTGCAGCAATATATACAGCTCATTTATAGCTATTTGACCACACACATCTATCCAGCTCTCAGCTTTCAGGAGATTGCTTCTGTTTCTTGATATTTTATTAATTTCACTCATATTGTTGTTCTTCGTTGTTTTTTTTCTTAGGTTGGTTGGAGTTTTTATTTTAAAGGATTGTGGTTTGCGTTTTAGATCTAGAGCTCATCCACTGTGTTTGGTACATTCCCTGAGAATAGAGCCAGGCTCATAAAGGAGATAACTGAAGTCTGCAAAGATAATGGTCTGCTTTTCAAAGGGACGTTCAGATGAAAAATATTTATTCCCTTTTTCTGAACAAATATTCCAGGGATGAGTCTTCATTGCACAAGCGCTTTACCATCCATCAGGTCTTGAAAAGTCAGACAAAATGCTGATCACTCATGTGCACCCATGAGCACTAGCTAGAGACTCACTTCTCTCATCACACACACTTGTGCCGTAGTGGCTTTTGTTCACTGCTCAGTATCTCAGCTTATTTGCACTTCTGTCAACACTTGACATCAGTGGTCCAGGGCCAGTGAGATGCTACCATACCAAACTGAAGAAGGAACATATCTCCTAGCATAGCATCAAGCTCAAAATGGGCCAGCTAAAATACTCATTTCCAAGCTGCAAGTTATCTTGACGTTTCCGCCCTTGCTGACTCTTCTTGCATGGACATTAGTAAAGTGGTCATCCCACACCAAAGTGCAGGGATTGCCACATTGGTATCAGCACAGAAAGGCTCAGTAAAAGAAATGAGTTTTTAATCTAGAATCCTTCATGAGTGAAATCAAACTTGGGTGATTAAATGTCTGATAAAAGATCTGGTGTGCTCTCTGACCTTGCTAGGAGCTGCTCACTTGACATTCTCTGACTTATTCTATTGGCTTTGGTTGGCCATAAAGTGCAAAAAGCTCTCAGTGTATGAAGTTAAATATTTTTACTGGGCTATTGCAACCTTAAGCTGAGGGCTCAGCTGCTAGATGTAAAGAGCAAGAAAGAACCAAAGAAGCGTGTCAGAAGAAAAATATTCTGTCTGCAAGAATAAAAGGATGTTAAGGTTTATATTTTGGAAAAGAGTAAATGTTTGGTTTTATTTTTCTGCTCATACAATGAAATTATCATTCTTGAGAAGATGAAAGCCTTAAAAATGAATTTTTGCATGGTTTGTGAGAGGATTTATTCATTTGGAGACAACAAAAACTAAACATAAAATAGACTGACCTTAAACATACCCCATTCTCCTTTCAGGTGCAGTCCCAATACAAAATAATCAACATAACTCATCACGGACATTCAGAACATGTGGGGTGAAATTCACTTAAAAACAGGACCATAACTATATTCATGAAATTCTATGCCTGCCCAAGTAGTTCTGAATGGCAGCAAAAATGTTTAAAAGTATAACTGTGCTTTACCCCACAACAAACCACCAAGCCAGATTTGATTCTTGCCATCTCTTTCTTAGGGCTGACTTCTGTCTTCAAATTGATTTTAACAGGTATAGCTGAGCAAAAATTCATGAACCCTCAGTGTTTCAGATAGAGTCATAGATTACTGCTAACAAACAGATAGGCATCATTCTGCTAGGCCTGATCAGGTGCTGAGTAGTGAAAAAAGGCTGTTTGTACCTTCCCATGTCCCATGAGAGTTTCCTGGAGCTTGTGTATCTGTTATCTTCTTCTTCTTGATGCTTCCCGTTTATGTACCATTTTCAGCCATAAATTTTGCAACATCACATCTCAAGTTGTAGTAAGTGAAGCAACATATACAGATAAAATATATGTATGCATGCCCACACACAAGCATGCATAAACACAAGAGGTATATAAAGCTGTACAGGATAAACTGTGCTTTAGATGAGCACCTACCAAAGATTATATCTGGCGTTCTCACTGTGTCATGCTCTTCACTCCACTTGTTGGAGATTTCTTCATTCTGTGATTCCTTTCTGAGCATATGCATACATATGCATGCACATATATAATTAAACAGCAAGGTATTTGCAGCATGTAGGAAAACTTGTGTCTGTGTAGGAGCACAAATTATCTGCTTGCAGTTCTGCTTTGATGCAAAGCAAAGCAAAGGCTGTGGATCTCGTGCACTGTTGCCAGACAGGAGCTTCCAGAGACTAGTTCTGAATCCTGGCAGTCAGATTTGTCAGGTTTTGCCATGTAGGAAACTGCTGACAGAACTGGCTGAATTACTGCACTACTGCTTCAGATCTCTGTTACTCCCTCCAAGGTCAGCTGTCCACTTTGAAAGAATGAAAAGATCCAAACAAGTTCAGAGCCAGGCAGAGGTTTGAGTTAGCTCTTCTACACTCGTGCCAGTGGGACAGTAGGACTACTGCATATATAAGGAGGAATACAAAGTGGAAAGATAGGAGATCTGAGAAGACATTTCAGAACAGAGATGTTCTGAAATTAAGAACTCAACTAGTGAGAATTTTAGTTTATGGTTACTTTTAGCTTGCATTTTTTCCAGCTGCAGCTAGCAATTGTACCCGATCTACAACCAGCTTCGCACAAGCAGAAGTCATTTGCAAACATCCTTCAGACGGAGCTGGAAGCACACTGATTCCCATTAAGAGAATGTACTTCAGAAGTCTACTTCTTGTTTGGGCATCTATTACTATCACCAAGTTTTATATCATCTAGCACAAGGAGAGTCCGTGGCTATGATCCTTCTTCACCTGGAATCTGAAATAATTAAAATGACAGCCTCAAATATTGACAGAGACTGTTGCCAAAAAGAAATTTGATTAACTGCTCAGGGACATCCATCTTTACTCATTACTTGCTGAAATTGCCCTGTCAGTCAGAGCAACACAAGCTTTTCGCGTGGAGGATTTAGAAAAATCAGACTGAGCTTCAACAAAGGGACCTTCTCTCCTCAATTTACACTTGATATTATTTGCAAATCACTTCCTTCAAGTAACAAAACTACTGTCAGAGAAGAGGACAATGACAGGTTGCTGAATCTTTTTACTTCTCTTAATTACTTCAGTAGGAAATAAGAATCTTGAGATATCTTGAAGCCATTTCACGGCTAAAAAATGATCCTAACCAAGAATAAAACAAAACTCCAAATCAATCAAAAAACCCAAACCAAAACAAAAACCATGTCAAACCAAAACTGTCCTCATGTGTGACCTCTGATAGAAAGAGTTATACCAAACAATAATACCACTAAGTGGTTGTCTTGCCTCAGCATGCACTCATAGCTGCAATAACACAAAGAATTAAAGCATTCTGGAATGAAATCCTTGCATCAAATTAAGCTCTTCTATGATTCTTCTGTGTAGAATATAATTAATTAATAAGATAATTCATATAATAAAACAGCCTTCACAATTACACTGTTTTAAAAATGAAGGGGGAAAAAAAAGAAAAAATGTAAAGATTAAAAACTTTTTATTTTCTTCCCTTTCTCACAGTTTCTTGGGCAAATAACTGGACTAAGTCACTGCCTTTGCTAATTTTTTTTTTTACTATGTCCATTGCCTGCAGAACTGATGAACACAGCCCAGCCCATCCATAGGAGAGTACTATTAATGCACTTCTTTACACAATTCCCAGAGCACAGGAAATGTCACACACTATATGTAGGCTTTTTATTTGAGCTGCAGAAAGTTGGCAGGGGTATTTGGATTAAGGTTTTGGAGGGAGTTTCAGCAGTTGTTCTTTTTTAATCTCTGGAAGTTCCTGTTTAAATTCTTTGTGTCTGGCTACAGACACCTGCAAGGACAGTGCTCTGAGGGAGAACTGCGTCTCACTGCTGTACACACAGGCACAGCTGGAGACGACTTTCCAAAAGGCAGTTCTATAAAAGACAGCCATGAGCCTGAACGCATGAGAAGCAGAAAATTTATCTAAGTGTTCTATGCTCTATGCCTCATAGCATGCTGCAAACACACTCTGACTGTGGTTCCAAATACTGATAGACAGCACAGTTTAAGACACCAGGAACTTTTTTGGGCTTGCTGGTTGCTAATGAAACTAGTAGTAGAGTTTTAGTGATGTAACATAATAATGTTTTAGGAGGTTTCCTAAAATATCCATAAAAGGCACAGTCAAAGTGAAGCCTGTGTATGCTTTGGATATACTAATACTCATCACAGCCTGCATAAGAGCATTCAGCAATGGCATAATGACATTTTTTACAGATAAACTTTAAAAAAAATTAAATCTAGATAATTCTTTGCTTGACTTGCTTTGGATAGGTCTAAGTGCTTAAAATATCAAATGAGACTAATTCTTAATGATGATTTTACAGAGAACAATCAAACACCACCTGACATTTAAGATTCTGTTCTCTGAGAAATGAATCCTAAATGAGCACTTTAAAATATTTAAAGGCTTACTTTTTCCCTTGACATTGCCTCTTTGCACAAAGACATGAGACAAATAGATACTGAAGAACAAATAAGGCTTTGAAATGTTGCAAACTTCACCTTGCTACTACACTCCTGTAACATTCACAAAATGTCAAAAGGATCTTCTTGCCTCCCCATATTTTACTGCTGCCTTTGAAGAAAATAAATGTTAGTTCAAGGATCCTGTTTGAAAGAGAAAACAGTCTTATTTTTCGTTTCTCCATTAGCAAAAAAGTTACTTGCTGTGAAAGTCTACATGACAGATATTTACAAAACATAAAGACATACCTTTCTTATCAAAGCTCTAAGTTCACAATAGTTTGGGATGTTCCACCACCCACCCCATTCCCTTGCTCCTACAAAGTGAATCAGAAAGTGCACTATTGTAATTAAAGACAGCATCCCTTAGGATTTATATTCTTGTGATAAGGGTTCAACTTTAGCCTGTCCTGGGAAAACGACTGATCTAAAGATGCAGTGCAGCCCTTTTTCTCAAACACAATGGCTGAGTAGAAGTCTGCAAAAAGAACAGTGGAGTGGCTTTGTCAGAGAAATCTACTGCAGCTCACCGACAGAAATAGCTGCCAGAGTCAGACACAAAGCACCTTGCCTTACAGAAATACCTCGAGACTCCCCCTATTCTGATTAATTGACCAGATATATTCATTGTAATCCAATTTATTTGACTGGGACTGATGCGTATTACATTTAAAAGGTGGCAATACACACACTTCACCTAATGTCTTGAGTCAGCCTCAGCCTCTCTGTAGTCCATAGGCTACTTTACCTTGCATTTGAGGTCAAGGGAACCTTAATCAACTGTAAAACAATGATCCTTGCATGAATACAGACTATTTGACATCAAAACGTTTCTGGGGAAAAAAAACCAAACAAACAAAAAAAAAACAAACAACAAAAAAAACCTAAACTAGGTATTTTTGTGAACGGTTGCATTTCGATACCAAATGGTCTCCCACTTCTGGCACAAACTTTTGGACCTAGATGTGTAAAGGGAACATCTACATCTGGCTGTAAGTTGTGGCAGACTCCGACAAATATAAGCCTTGGAGACAGCAGCCTGAATGTGGGAAGTTGTTAGAAGACTACCAGAGTGGGAGGAAAGATATTGAACTCTGTCCTCCTCCTTACCACAGCTTAACTGCTCTGGTGTGGAGCATGGCTTTAAGGTGCAACGCATTTTGAGGTAATTATAACACTACCAAAATGCATTCTGAGCGAGGATGCCCAGTGTTTCTTCTTTTCCTAAAAGCTCCACAGGCTTAATGACCAAAGACTCCTTACTTAAGCATGAGAAATTTCTCCATACACCTTTCTATTACTGTACTACAGTTCACAGCTAGAAATCAAGACAGAGCAAGACTGAGATCTCTGAGGGCAGTATAGATTAGAAGTGCATAACGAGGAAAGGGTCATTACTTTCCATTTCACGAAACTGTTGTATCTCTAACAACTTGTTAAGCAAAAATGGATGGAAGAAGTGACCTTTAAGTTGATCTAGCTAACATTTAAACAAGAAAAAAATACTCATTTTCATTCTTACTCTCCGCTTATTTGCTTAATACACATTAAGATAGTATCTCTCTGTCTGAATGAGCAAGATGTGGGATTTCCACTACAAATATTTCACACGAACGTGAACAAAAGAAAAGCCAGTTCATTTCTCTCTTCTGTAAGAATACCAAGGCTCTCATTTAAGAAACCAGCTTGTGCAGGTCACCAGTGACAGCAAACATTTATGAAAGCACCAGAACACTTGGCTGCCACTGGGCTAATGTGGCAGGGAGGGGAAATCAGAGTCCTGCATGGAGTGTGCAGGGCTGCAAGGCCCAGGGCATGATTCACTGACATGATTCAGCAACGGCACTAGAAGGAGAATGAAGCAGAACCTTCAAGTGGCTTGTTCAGCTACGGGGACAGTTTGAAACCACCTGTGTCTCCATGAGGAATTTGAGAAGATCTAGAGCAAACTGTAAAGCTTCTGTCTCTCAACTTCTCTGTCTCCCTGTAAAGTACCTGCACAGTGCAAGAAATCTTGACTGACCAGACCTAGACAATGAAAGTAAAATTTCTGTAATGTTTTGAGTGATGACAAGCTTCCCACAGGAGAAAAAGAAAACATATCTTAATTGACAAAGTTGGGTTTTTTTCATAAAATACAAGTTTAGTCATAAGGAAAAGTCATAAAGAAAAATCCAATGGTTAATAAGAGGCCCTGAAAGAGAAACCAGCATTCCAAAATACTTTTCATTACATTGATAACTCATTTTTCTTTGTTCAGGTATTGCATGGGAGCCCCCAAAACTTTGTGCCTCTAATAAAGTTTCAGTACCTACACTATCCAGTCCAGCTTTCAGCTCTGTGAGTCCTGACACCAAAGTCAGAATCAAGAAAGCCCCGAGGTCATGGCTTAAACCAATCAGTCCTCTTAGCCTACCTCCTGCACAGTTCAGAAATCCTGCAATGACCACAGAGCTCTGGGGTCATCTTTCTCACAGAGAACTGATACAAGCAGCAGCTTCTTGCCTTACATACTGGCAACTGCCTTCTCATGCAGACCAATACCATCAGACAATTGTTGATTTGCTGGTATTTCCAAAGTAAAAGTTTTGAAACATAAATTTCTGAAAAGTGATCAATTTGGATTGACTCAGAGCAAAAAAAAAAAACCACCCCACAAGTTCTGAAATGTCAAAATTCCATTTCTTTAACAACACAGAGTAGCCTTGAAACTTGGCAGGAACAGGCTAGTTCATCATATCTCTACTTGATGGTGTATGACTAGAAACAACAAATTTACTGAGAGGGATATTTCTCTTGAATTTATGGCTGATCTCTCATTTTTGGACACAGCTGGACATTTGCATATAAGTTTGTGGCCATTTCCTTTGCACACTGTCAAGACAAGTTATTTACACTGTACATAACTTTCATTTTTTAATGATGCCAGCTCTAGAAAAAAAAATCTTTCTACATTTCATAATTTCACTAGCAGGTTCCCTTTGGACATTCCCCATAATCAGATCAGATTCTCTTTCCCAAGAAGAGGCAGTAAAAAGGCAAAATGATCAACACAAAAGGCAGCCGGTAATCTACTTGCAGGAAACCTCAGAGGTTGTCAGACAATCACCAAAAGCATGGTGGATGTCTTAAAGTAATGATATATTTGGTCTTGTATAATCATACAGAGCTGATAAAGGCAGTCCTGGGACTTTTTCACAACAGGGAGATTGTAAAGCAAACTTTAATTTAATTTACTGTTGGAGGAGTTTTATATACCAGGGAAAATTCATCCCAGAGAGCTTTTTAGAAGTTTAAAAAAAAAAAATAAAAAAAAAAATCTGTATATGCATGAGTCTCAATTGTCAGGCAGGAACAACAGGATTTAGGATTTAGATCCATGACTGTCAGATGCAGCAAAACAACCCATAAAACTCAACTCTACTGCTTCTGCCACTACACGCAGGTGCACAGGATAGGGATTTGGTACAAAACATGCAGGAAAGGGTTGTCTTACCTTACATGCACACCCCAAATAAAGGTCTGTTCAGAGTGTACACTAGCCTGGCTTCCTGCAAACTTTGGGAGAACTAAAGCAGTTAAATGTCTTAGTCAGTGATGCAGTATTGTTCTCTTTCTCCCTCCTGATTTTTGGTTCTGATGTTTCTGGCTCACATTTAACATGCCCACAACTAATCAAAACTTCATTAAGACATCAAGGAGACAGGTACAGCCAGAAATTTCAAGAGAGCACATTTTCACCCATAAATTATTTAAAATCCACTTATTACGAAGAAGTAAGCACAGGGCTGTCACAATGAATCCATCTCTCTTAACACAGGATGATTATCCATTATATTTGGAAACAACTCAGTAGCACTGATGAGGAGACCCAAGGGGACTAATACTGGAGCATGACCTAATTGCTGAGGCAACAAAGGCTAAATAACTTTGCATTCCTACCAGGAAAAAACAGTATACTAAGCCAGCCACAGAAGAAAAAGTAAAACAAAGGAAAACTATAGAGAAATTGGAAAATCACAGGTACTCTTTTGCTACCAAAAGTGGAGAACACAAGACTTACTAAACTGAAAAAAAAAAAATTGCATTTTGCAATAAGTGACACAAAGTAATTTAATAAATATGCTGGGACTTAGGATTTTCATTTATCATTACTTCATTTTCCTGTAAATTTCCAGAGTTTAAGAGCTAAGTTTTCAAAAGCAGATATCCATCTGAACAGAGTACAAAGTGGGGTCTGTGACTCCAGACTCACAAGTGCCCTGTCCTGTAAATCTCTGTACATAAAATTCTGAGCACAAATGGTGTGTGGGCATGTACATGCACATACACACACAGTCATGTACCACACAGGTCCATTTGTGTATCTGCTTTGAGATCAGGGTCTGTAGACACAAGTGAAGAAGACACTTTTGAAGGGCAGATGTCTGGTGGAGGTGACAAAAGGAAAAGCAGCAAAGTAGGTCTGACTGCCTATTTTTGGCTTTGGAAGTTGCATACAGCCAGTGCTGCTGACAAGTGGTTAATGCAGTTTTCTTTAAATCAAATATTACATAAAAATAATATTTAGAAAAATACACTAGGCAATCCGCTGGTAAGTCTTAGGCCTGCATGAGCTTACCTGAGTTCCTTCAAGAGAGATCCAATTTCCTTATCCTTTTTTTAACTTTGGACTCTCATACTAATGAGATCAGATTCCCTTCGAATCAGAAAACTTGTCAATAAAAAGATAAGACCTACAAATGCATTTGATCACATTGCTTTTACAAAATACCATTTCAGAGGTGAACAGACTCAGACTAAGCTCAGCATGGCTCCTGAAGGTAAGAAGTTCCATTCGCTAGTTTTGGCTGGGTAGAGTTAATTTTCTTCACAGTGGCTGGTATGATGTTGTGTTTTGGATTTATGCAGGACACAGAGTTGATAATACAGAGATGATTTTCTTATTGCTGAGCAGGGCTTACACAGAGCCAAGGCCTTTCTGCTCTTTGTACTGCTATGCCAGTGAGGTGGCTGGTGCTGCATGGGAGGCTGGGAGGAGACACAACCAGGACAGGTGACCCCAGCTGATCAAAGGGATATTCCAGACCATACAAAATCATGCTCAGTATATAAAGTGGGTAGAAGGAGGAAGAAGGGGACATTTGAAGTGATGGAGTTTGTCTTCCCAAGTAAACATTATATGTGATGGGGCCCTGCTCTCCTGCAGATGGCTGAACACCTGCCTGCCCATGGGAAGAAGTGAATTAATTCCTTGTTTTGCTTTGCTTCTGTGTGTGGCTTTTTCTCTCTCTATTAAACTGTCATTATCTCAACCCTCAAGATTTTAGCTTTTACCCTTCCAATTCTCTCCACAGTCCTGCTGGTGGGGCAGTGAGTGTGCAGCTGTGTGGGGCTTGGCTGCTGCCTGGGGTGAAACCATGACAGTCCCTCATTTCAAAGAAGGGAAGCACTGAGGTCTGAAGCAGGTTGACACCCCGCTGTGCAGCACAGGCACTAAGTTAAGGTTGGAATGGTGCTTCCACACTAACCCCTGATTTTTCATCACTTCTGTGTTGCACGAGCAGCCTCCTGTAGAACAAGAAATTTGGAAAGAAAACATGATGACTCAAGGTGGTTTAATCTCACTAGTTAATTTTGATAGAATAACCACGAGCTGCCATTCTCAGAGACACTAACTTTCCCTACTTTTTTTCTCAAACCTTGATTTATTTTCTTACTCACTGCCATAGCTTTACTCAAAAGCATGGGATATGCACATATGTTAGCAAGTTCTAGACTTGTCCTTAATAGACAGAATAGCTAGTGAGGAAAGTAGAGGCAAAGGAGAAGCGAGATTTCACCTATTTTGCTGCCATAGGCAAAGAACTCCCCATACACTAACTGAACCACTGAAGTAATGCCAATTCCTTTCTGATAAGGAATTTCAAAGCCATGGAACAAAATACAGATGAATGAGTGAAAAGATTAGAGCCTGACCAGTTCTGGAGAGCTGCAGCTGGGAGAATTTTGAACTGGCCAGCAAACTCATATTCAGAGGCAGCCAGCCCAGCTGGCCTCAGGGAGCCACAGAAGCTCCCAGCTTTGCAGGTCAAGTCTATTTACAAAAATAACGTTTTAGTACTCACTGTCTTCTTAAAGTAGTACAACTGGACACAACCTGTCCCATGAAGTTGTCTCAAAGAAAAGACTAACATTCACTGTAGCTTTTTGGAGAAGTCTGCTTATTCTCCACCTTATGTTAATTTAAGCATGATATAAATACACTGATGTCTATGTAGGTACTTGTGATAAAACCCAAGCAAACAAGTTCAAAATCAGACCAAAATTACTTTTGTAACCTATAGGGAACCTGTAACATGCCTTTAAAAAAAATACATGCTTTTCAATTTTGATGTGACATGATGAATGAAGTCTGCTGTGCTAAGTCACCTCAGTTTATATGCAAAGTGCAAGCCAAACCCCAACACAAAACAAGAGTAAACCTCTTCAGAAGCATGACAAACACCAGCTACGAGTTTTTTCTCACTGCCTTTTTTTAAGTAACCAGAAAGTGATGTAAGAATAATCTGCTTCATCTGCAAGGTCTAACCCCATCGTTGCACATACCAAACTGACTAGGAATTTACTTCTTCACTATGCCTCCACAGCCAACAACAGTTTAGAATTTAAACATTTTTGCCTGAGTTTTATGAAGAGTAAGTTGCCATGAATATGACCTGCTATTAGCATTCTGCAGAGTTGTATTAAAAAAAAAAAATCTTCATCCTTACCATCTTAATGTTTCCCAAGATTAAGGGGCTGAAGTGCTATAGGGGATTTTGAGGCGGCACAAAGGAGAGAAATTATCCCCATGGGTTCCCCCAGGGCAGCCCTTCCAGCTAACAGAAGGAAGGAAGGAGCACAAGGTGGGATCCAGGGAACAGCCAGAAAAGCTCCCCAGGTCCAGAGTGGTAAAAGAGCTGAAGAGCATGACATGAAGGGTGAGCCTAAGGGTGCTGGGAAGAAGCAGAGAGCAAAACTGGAGAAAACGAAAAGCAGTGTTTATATTCAGTGAGAGACATAGGGATGTGCACAGATGGATGAAGACAATCTTCAAAGATACTCTTCCAATTTCCATTGCACTCCTTAAAAATGTACTTGTCCCAGGTGATTCCAGCTTTAGTCTTAGTCACCAAACCCTTGACAACACAAAACACACACTTGTTTTGGATTAGTACCAG
>VZTJ01002382.1:1371208-1404713 GCA_013397795.1 Orthonyx spaldingii | reverse complement strand
AAAAAAAAAAAAAGTTTCTGCTTTTTAATTAGCTACTTCTCTGAAAAAACAAGGTGCAGAGGCTCCAAAGCAGAAAGGAATGTGCAAACTGGGGAAGTACAAACTTACAAAGAGTTCACACTAAGGGGAGAACCAGACACAGACAAGGGAACTTCCGGTTCAGCTCAGGAAACATCAGTGACCTAATATTCATAAACTATAATGATGCAGGTGATAGCCAGAGTCGTCCACTGACTTGGTGAGCCAAAATACACCACTCTTCCCCTTGTCCTGAATAGGATAAAGATGGCACAGGCAGACAGAATTAGTCACTGTGAGAGTATGGACAGTATAAGTTGATGGTGCTGGTCATGAATTTTAAGAGCCAGACTGTGGACGGGCGTCTCAGCAGAACAGCAGAGGACAACCCGTTAAGAAGAAATATGACATCTTCAGGAGATAGGTCACCACAGAATTTCTATTTTGGGCCCCATAGTCAGCTGTGTGATAGATCATTATTACCACCTGACTTGCAAGTGCGTGTTGTGTGAGGGAATGTGGTTTGGTTAAATCTCAGGAAAGGGACATTGTGAGATGTAGTGCCGAACAGAGGTCTGAATCAGGTCTATGCTTCATCAAGGGTTTACAGATGTAAAACAAGTCTATCTGTTATGATTTGGGCTGGGTATATTTTTTCCCTGGAACAGAGCCATTTGATATACTTTTCCACCTCACCATAAGTCAGAGGAAATCCATCAGAATTTTTATGGTGAAAGCTTGCTAAAAACATGCCAAAAAAAAACCCTCCAAAAACCCAAACTGAAAACAGACAGCATTCTCAGACCTCGTTACAAAAAATTAAAAAGTCTCTCTCAACATTTGCTTTGGCATTCTTACAGTGTAGCATGCCAGACCTGTACCTCCCAGTAATCTGTTAAAATATTTATGTGCTTGCAATATTTTAAATGCACTGATATTCTGGATATTTTGGGAAGGCTGGAGAGACCAAGAGGAATAAAGGAACACATGTTTCAACACCAGCCTGAAGCACGACAACACGGTGAGGAGCTCTGGGCTAACACCAGACATCATGGCCTGCCAGAATCCATGCATCAGAACAGCTAGACTTGTTCAGGCTGCTTTAACTGAGAGAAACGGGAACTGTGTGTCCTGGAAGTTAGCGTTGAGGTGTTGTCTCCATTGTTTTGCTGTGGGTTCCACTGTGGTTTTACATCTCACACCCTACTGCAATTTTCAATCCTTCCGCAAAAGCACCAAAACTCAAACAATAAATCACCATTTTACAAGCAGAGGTAACTCAGTCTGGGCAGGGTCACCACAAGTAGCAGTTTTCCCAAGAAAAAGTGTTTTGCTGTCCTCATTATGAACTAAAAAGAAACTTTTCTGATCATCTGTGCCAGGGCAGCCCAACCTTGCCAGAATAGTAGAGATCAATTTCACACCTACAGGGTTCTCCTTCAAACACTGATGCTGAAATCCTAGTAAGATGTGCCAATGTCTGTTTCCTATCTCTCCTATGCAGGGAGAGGGGGTCTCTGGCTGGCTGACAGTTGAAAAGATCCTGATGCCTACTTTCCAGCCAGATGACAGATGTATAAGAAAGGCTGTCAACTCATTTCTCATAAAGCAATTTTTAAAAGTCTGACATCTTTCAGCTCACAGTGAGTATGAACAACACACTGAACTCCTGAAACATTTTTTAAAAAATTGTATAGTGATTCCACCAATATGAACTTGCCAGGTCTAGACTAAATATAATCTGCACAGCTATTTTGTGTGAGGTCAAATGTATGAGCTGTTCTATTTAGTGAAATATCTCACCACAATATTTCACAGCATTGGTTCATTAAATTTTATGCCTCTGAATTTAGGAATGATAGCTACCTACAGAAAGTAACTATCACTGCACCTTAACCACATTAAACGCTGCACAGAGGTGAGAATATTTCACTTGACAAAAAACAACCAGAAACAAGCAAACAAACAAAAAAGACTTTGAAGTTGTCCTACAAGGGAAAATAATACATTTGTATGTCCCTTGGTCAAAGCATAAGCTCACCATTTGATTGCAACTTGTTTGATAGTAATCTGTTAATACTTGTATAAAGGTCCTTGAGGAATCAGAGGAAAAACAGCACAGAGAAAAGAGCAACATAAAGCAAACTTCAGGACATCTGATGAATACCCAAGCAGTGGAAGAAGTGAAAATGATTAATGGTATAGTCTCAGCACACAACAGCACAGGGGAAGTAAGATAGCTGGGATTTAGAAAGCAGGGCCATTAACACACAAGGTGAAATGACCATGCAAACACTGGTGGCTGAAGGACAAGGTAGCAGGAAACAAAACAAAGTTACTGTTGCCTGCAATACCAGGTACTAAAAAGCCAGGGCAGCAGGCCAACATACTGATGAGAAAGCGAAGCACAGTAATTATTCCTCCCCTCTCATGAAAAAGCAGCAGGGTTAATTTTATTCTGGAACGAAAACCATATGCCATTGAAGGAGCATTCAGGATCAACTTAGTATCCTAATCTAGCTGTCTAATAAGAACTCTTTTTTCCCTAAACACTTGGCAGTGGAAAAAAACTTTACATGGCATCTTGTAAATTACTGTTCTTTCTCAAAATGACTTTAAAAATGGAAAAAGATTTTAAAATATGACCCTACTTAAAAAATACTCCTGTTTCTTTTAAAAGTTCTAGAATCTAGATGAACTACCAGAAACTCTGGGAAAGTCTGAACTTGGGCTCATATTCTGAGCAAAATTCTGATCACCAATACAAAATTTGAGTTCTGCCTGTATTGTGTTGTTTTAAAAATACACTTCATGAGTTTTCCATGAAGTTCAAACAGCTACTTTTCTTTTGCATAGCCAGATAACAAAATCTAATACAATTAAAATTATATAGCATCCTTCTAGCTCTTATTTAGAAAAAAACATTCTAGATGCACAACAAGTTGAGGGGATGTAGCTACATGTTGTTATGCTGGCAGTCAGACCCAATATGATTCACAATGGACCTCAACTTCTTTTAGGCAGTGGAGACAGTTAATTGAGATTCAGAGAAACCTAAGGGAAATGGCACTTCTTATCAGTGCCAAGAGTAGAGGAACTTCCCTTTTACACATTAGCTTTATCTCTTTTCCAGTGCAAGCCTCCAATTATTGTTTTATCTGATGATACCATACATTTTCCAGACTGCTGCTGAGCTCCTGTGGGATGTTACAGATACCATGGTCACTGTACTCACAGTAAACTTCCTACAGAGTATGCAGGACTTCTAGAGAAGTGACATCAAACCAAGCTAAACTATATCCTCTTGCACTGTTTAAATCATACCTCTCTTGTTACAGGTGTACATACAGCAATCTATCATAAGGTCCCTTTTCAACAACCAGTTCTGTCTCACTATTTTCTATGTTGCCTTAAAAAAAAAAAAAGGTAATACAGATTCTTTAAAAATGTAGACTATTAACCATCAACAGCATCCAAACAATTTTGGAACTGTCATAGCGTTTTATATATCAAAATGTTTTTAAATACTCTTGTGATAGAGGCATTATAGAATGAGTTGCTTTCAAAGTGGAACCCAGTAGCTTATCTTTTCATTTCATATTATTCTGTTTGTCCAGAAGGCTCAGCAGGCCTCTCTGCCATTGCAGCCAGGGCAGTGCACAGCAGCCTTCCTGCTCAGTGCCTGGAACAGCCAGTGACTGATTACACTGTCTGCTCTTATGCTGTCCTATAGCCTTGTTAGATCCCTTAATGGTGAAGGACTTGACTCTCCTTATGACCTCTTTCCCCCGACCTTCATTCAGCCATTGCCAACTGAAACCACGGTACATGAGATCCACCATTAAAAGAAAAGGTCTTCAAAGTTTTTGTTGAGACCTACACTGAAGGTGTTTCCTGTTCAGTCACCTGTTCCAAACTATTCAAAATATTTTCCCCTGTATTGCTTGTTCATGTTACATGAATTCATAGAACAAAGCAGGGTTGCAATTGTATGTCCCTCATTTTTGCACTGGATCTATTTTAATACCAATAAAGTAGGCAAAAAACATTATTGAAGCCTTTAAACCATATGTTAACTAGGCTCAGAGACTCTTGCCTTAAAAACATAACTAAAGAGCGCTTCATAAAAATAATCTTCTTTTTTTGCAGGTCCCCAAGATTCAGATCCTGAGTTCTCAGAATTTTACATAGAACATAAAAGAGAGGGAAGCTGAAAGGCAAGGTCCAGAGCTGTTAGTTTTTTAAGCATCTCATTTTACTTTGCCTCCTACTCCATGTAGTCCAAATGCTAAGAAGTATGCATCTCAAAGTAAAGACACTCCATTTTACAGGAAGCTTATAGTCACTGTTATTTTTAAAAGGCAGTTTTTAGCCTGGACTAGGGATCTCAACACAGCATTTTTCCAGAGATCATGATCCGTATCTGAGCAGGTCAGAGCTCCTGGGGATCATGAGGCAGTGGAGGGATCAAGCACGTTGTGGGTGAGGGCTGGGCGGCAGAGCCCTGCAGCAGTATGCCCAAGGACAGGCACCCTGCATTTTGGCAACCTGCCCTTAGGCAGCACACTGAGGCCTGCTGCAGACCAAAGGTGCTAAAACACCCCTATATCTTGGTGTTCTGGTAACTATCTTGTTGATCCAATTATATCATTTACCATTAACAGACTGAGTCTATCACAGAGGGAGTGTCTACACTAATTTTTGTTCTGTTTATATAACCACTCAATCAGAAAAGTTCTTTCCTGTTTATATTTTATATGCTTTAATAATAAACAGATGTTTCTTCAATACTGGCAGTTTGAGTTGCAGTCAGAGACTGTTCAGAGGTTACAGATTACTGTGACTAGTCCTTGTCAAGGCGGATATTTTTCACTTGGATCTAATTTAACCATAATCTTATCTAAACCTTGTGTTTCTTCATAATTTTTATAGCTGTAACTTATCTAGATTAGATATTTTGAATCACAAAGCTATGATTATAGTGAAGTTAACTGTATTTATGTTACTGACAGAAATGATACAGAATTTCTTTGCTTATCTTGTTAAACACTAAGTTTTGAAGAAGAATTTTTCAAAGGCAAAAAACCCCAGAGAAGTCTCTCCTGCTTAAGGAGTTATTTGAAATCTGGCACTGCACTTTAAATTAGGCCTGTACCCTAATTCTGCCAGCCTTTGAATGGACTTGTACTTGTGATCAACGGTTTTGATTTAAAAATCTGTCCATTACCATTTTTGGAAACTACTTGCCTGATAGCTAAGGAGAATAGTTCAATGGTTAGTGCCTGCTTGTGAATCTAAGGAGTGGGAGTCAGCGCCTGCTTCCTCCTCCCTATCTTCAGCCTATTGGTTGGGCCCTTCCTATGAGGGTGACATTTTTGAAACAGTGCTGCTAGGGGTATGAGTTGCCAGGGAGGCTTCCCAGCTACCTTGATGAACATGCAAACATGGATACAGTTATACTAGAGCTTATGGTTGTAGTGCAGTTTATATCTGCTCCTGAATTGAAACAGACTTTAAGTCTGTTGACACAAAATTGTGTTAACACAGTTCTACTCAAAAAAAAAATAAATAAAAAATAATAAAAAAAAAATATATATATATAAAAATATATATAAAATCTGGTATAGAGGAGTCCTTATCCCCATGTTATTTCAGTTTCCATCTGCAAAATAATGTTTTCTTTGCCCATAACAAGAATTGCAATTTTCCATGACAAAGCTTCTCACAAAAATCCTGGCTTCAGGTATTGTCAGAAGAACTCCAATCTACCTCTTGTTCACTTCCACAACTAAGACAGCTGTGTTTGGATGACATTTGTGTAGTTCTGTTGTGAGCTGATCGGGCTTTAAAACATCTCTGTATTTTTGACAGATTACCTTTGAGAGTGACCAGTTTCCAGAGCAGGCTCACAACACAGCCATATTCTAAACATAAAGGATTTAAGATAGAAGGGTAAAACAATTTGCCTTGAGGGAAGGCAACATTTATGCCAATCTGCCATCCAAAACAACATATTGTGGAAGTACAATCCCAAGTGCTCCAGAAATGAGGGCTATACCAAGTAATCTGTTGAGATACATCATATTGAGAAAACTTAACAGCCGTAACACTATACCTTTATTCCAATTGCAATGTAGACATGCTGTTAGCTTTTAAAATGAGATACTTGAGAGAGAATATCCTGGATTTCCTCTTCCATCCTGCTTTTCTGCCCGGTGTTACCCATGACACCATTTAAAATCACATCTTGGCAGATGTTGCTGACAGTCTGCAAATGCCCCATCCTCTTGTGCAAACTACCTTTAAGTTACAAGCCTTTCTCCCATCTCCCTTGCCTCGTGGAGGTCAACCACTGTCCTGCAACACTCCTCTGCTTCATGGGCACATCACACCAGCACTAGCACAAAGAACGGACTCAGCTCTGGAACTTCCTGATACAGCCACATTCTGGTGTTTTGGTTTAAAAGTCCCCTTCTCAAGCAAACTCTGTTCTGGTTACCCCCAAATACTAGAGTCTCAAAAGAGATTGGACAGGTTGGAGAGAGTCCCAAGAAGGGTCACAGAGCTGATCAAAGGGGTAGGAAGTCCATCATATGAGGAAAGTCTGAGAGAATTGGCCTTGTTCAGCCTTGAGAAAAGAAGTTTTATGCGACACCTCCTCCTCACGTTCCAGTACTTAAAGAGTGGCTACAAGGAGTTACACGGGAAAAATAAGGGGTAACGGATACAAGTTACTCAGGAGATTCCAGCTGGATGCAAGAGGAAAATTTTTCATAACAAGAACAATTAGTTATTGGAATAATCGCCGCAGGGAAATGACGAATTCCCCAACATTAGACACTTTTAAGATTCAGATGGACATGGTGAAGGGACACCTTGTCTAGACCATGCTTTTGCCAGAAATGTTTGGATCAAATGCTGCTTGAGTAGTGGTATGCTACAATATGATAACAATGATTACTTTTTAATGAAACTAAGCATCATGTTCAGATAAGTATTTAATATGGATCTTTGGTAGTTCCCAACAGGTATTCCAGAATAACAGCTGAATCCCAAAAAACAGACCTGTTACCCACATATTAGTAACCCCTAGAGTTAAAACCAGGTCAATCTTGACATACCCATCATGAAGTCATGAGCACTTAGACTCTTCATTGTTGCTCACAGTATATACAAGTTTCTTCATTTGTATGAAAATCCTCCATGCAGGAAAGCATTTTGTTGCTTCCCGTTTAACCTTTGCACACTCCCATTACCAAGATAATCTGAGGTGTAGACAGGTATCAAGATATAGTTGGTCTCTTCTGCATGAACCCATTTACCCACATACAGACTTCTTTTTTTTTTTTTAATGGACAAAGACAGCTCTGCATGAGGGAAGGAAATGCTTGCTATGAATAAAAGAACATAAAATCCTCATTCTCCGCTTTGTACCATGTAAGAGAGCTATATAAAGAGAATCTGTTCTGGCACCTATTCCAGCTGTGCTCTTTCTGCAGTCTAGGAAAAAACCTACAATGTGGTAACCTCTGTCTCTGCCTCACTTACTCTTACAGAAAGTTAAAAGCCACATACATTTTTCATTTCACAAGCCTGTCATGATGAAAAGATATTCTGCAAGCTTTCTCAGACACAATGTTATTTACCTCTAAAAGCACAGCTTCTAGAGGTAAATGTTATGAATACAATTTGCCAAATAGAATAATTAAACTAAAATTTTAGCCATGAAACAATTAGATGGCAAGATAGCCATGCCAAAAGAAATGCCAAACAAGAAAAAGAAACAAAAAATGGATTTCCCCTAGTGCTTTCACAGTTGTACCCCAGATTGTTCAGACAACACTGTGTCCTAGGTTGCAATATAAGATATTCTATTACCATCTCCACAAGCTGTTAAAACAGGTGGGGCACTGTTTGTTATCTCCTGATAACTCCCTCAAGGTGTTATCTCTGTTAATGGGCCATCAAGATCCCACTGCATGACTCACTGGAATTACCTCATCCTATTGTGAGATGCTCCGCCCAGGGGGGAGGAGCCAAGCATTCCCACCTAGATATAACCTAGGCTTTGGAACTGCACAAGCCAGCCCTGCCTCCTGGATTCCCAGAGGACAAGAGCTACCACTGGACCTTCAGGTGGAGATCAGACTTTCTACAGGATCACCGCTTCAACAGAACCACTTTACTTGGACTGTTACCACCACCCCACCAACAGGGTGTCAGGTTATATCCAACTTCGTCAGTGTTTTTTTTCCTTATATTATTGCATTTATCTTAATTTTTCTATTAAATTATAATTCTGACTTACAATCTTCCACTGGTTTGTTTTCAAACTGGTACACACTGGTCTTCATTAAAAGCATCAAATCACTGCAAATTGAATTAAGGATGAAAACAGTGAACTCACTAGTGCGAATATCTTACATGAGAAAGAAAGCTGAAACCACAACACCAACCCCTGCAGAAGCATCCTTTCCAAGAACCACTGGATGTCAGAATGAAAGAAAAAAAATTAGAAGTCACCATTTCAGACTGACATCAAATCACCTTAACCCTAAGAAACCATTTGCCTATTTCAACAGCTCAGAGCACTGCTGTTTGCCCTCTGCTTATATCCCTTCATAAACAGGGACACTATACTTCCCTGTTTAATGCCTCAGAGAATAGTCATCTTTTATACAAAATTTGAGTTGTCCTACCTACAGTCTAATGTTGTATCTGTGAAAAAACATTCCACAATTACTCTTACATTATTGTCTTGTTGCTGTCTTTACACTGACTCACCGTCATTAGCAGATATTCCAAGAGACTTCTTACCTCAAAAAATCCCCTCCCTTCTTTTGGTCTTGCTACCTGTCATCCTTGCCTCTTGTGCAGTTCTTTTCCTAAAAACAGCTACTCCAATGCTTTGCCTTCCTGTTTTGATGCTTCCCTGCTGTACTCATTTTTGCGTACCCAAAGGAGAGTTTTAAGTCCACTCTCTAGTAGTTAGACTCCATGGCATATACGAGTCACAGATACAGAGATTAGAAATAAAAACTTTATTCCAGTTTTCCTTATAAGTTCAGCTTTCAAATGACTTGTAAGTGTCCCAGGTTTTTCTACTGCTCATTTTAAACCCAGTCATATTTTCAAAACTATTTATAAAAATAATATTCCTGTGCAGATTCTCCCTATGATAGATGACAGTGATTCTGCTTGCATTGCAAGAGATGTCTGATGAGTGAAGGCCTGTCTGTGAAAAAAACATTATGATGATCCATAGATACAAGGACTACATGCCCAGAAATTCTGATTTCCACTGCCAGTAATGCTATGCTGCCTCAGAAACTGACCTCCACATCACTGTCTAGGAACATGGATCACCTTAGATGCAGGAAAGATGAACTGGTCCTGCAGAAAGCAGGTTTGCATAAACAACCCATAAAACATTTCAGGAGGGGCTTTACTGTCCTAGAGAACCTGGAAGACGCTGCTTCTCACAGCTTCCAATATTAAGTCACTGCAATTTTACTACAGTTGAGAGATCTCCATTCCATGTGCTGGTGCCAGGGTAAGCCTGTGCCTGACCTAGGCTCACTACTGCAAGGGATAGAAGTCTACTGCACTGCCTAAATAAGAAGAAAATGTAGCAAGACTTGTCTCTTTTTTCTTGGATAAGAAAATAGCTCCAGGGCATCCTAACCACAGTGCAGGCACTGACAAGGGGAAAAATATAGCTGTACTGAATGAACTCATTTTTAGAAATATAGAACTAAATCAAATAATAATAACCCAAAATCCATATATGAATAAACTGTACTCAAAAAATCTCAGTTTCTAAACAAGAACACAATCTGATTTGCCTTGCAATAGGAGACAGAAGAGTGACACATTTCCCTCAAGTGATAGGAAAGCACCTCACAGAAGAAAAAAAACCACCCACAAAACCTCAAATCAAATAAACTACTGCTCACTGAACAACTATATTTAAATTCATGGCCTTGAGACTGGTAATGATATATACCTAGCAAAAAAGAATCTGGAGCAATTCAGGCATAGGTCTTTGTAACTGGTGGGAATCTTCATAACCATCTAGAAAAAATTTTGATAAAGAGCAGTAGAGAAAGGAAAAAAAAGTACCAGTATACACACATCTCAAACAATGCTATATAACATGGCATTGCTAATTAGGTATACAGTCACAGGTAAGACAGAGCAAAAATCTGCCTCCATCAAGAAAAAAAATTGTGTATACCTGAGAAATGACATGAAGTCATGTCAGGGAAGGTTTACGCTGGATACTAAAAAAGGGTTATTCAGCCAGAGAGTGGTTGGGCACTGGTACAAGCTTCCCACGGAAGCGGTCACAGCACCAGCCTGACAGTTCAAGAAGCATTTGGACAATGCTCCCAGGCACATGGTGTGATTCTTAGGGATGGTGCTCTGCAGGGTTGAGTTGGACTCAATGATCCTTGTGGGTCCCTTCCAACTCAGCTTAGTCTGTGATTCTGTGATATGGAAACACTCATGTTCAGACCCCAGAGGTATAGTGATAGGAGCTTACCAGAAGAATCTTGCTATTAAGTGTCCTAGGTATAATGTCCTAGGTTGCAATATAAGATATATTCTGTTACCATCTCCACAAGCTGTTAAAACAGGTGGGGCACTGTTCGTTATCTCCTGTCATGACTCACCTCTGATAACTCCCTCCAGGTGTTATCTCTGTTAATGGGCCATCAAGAAACCACCACATGACTCATGGAATTACCTCATCCTATTGTGAGATGCTCCGCCCAGGGGGGAGGAGTCAAGCATTCCTGACTGAATATAACCTGGGCCTTGGAACTGCAAAAGTGAGCCCTGCCTCCTGGATTCCCAGAGGACAAGAGCTACCACTGGACCTTCAGGTGGAGACCAGACCCTTCTACAGGATCACCGCTTCAACTGAACCACTTCATTTGGACTACTACCCCCACCCTGACTAACAGGGTGTCAGGTTGTATCCTGACTCTGTCAGGTTTTTTTTTCTTGTATTATTGCATTTACTTTAATTTTCCTATTAAATTGTAATTCTGACTTGCAGTCTCCCACTGGTTTGTTTTCAAACTAGTACATTAAGTAAAATCTTTTACACAATTTCTGATGTAGATGACTTCAAGAGGCTCACTTGAATTTGATTGTATTCACCAATGTTTTCTCAGGAGTGCACACAATTCCCCAGGCCCAAGACACACAGGAGGACTTAGGTAAAAGTTCCTTCCAGTCAAAATTTAAGTCTCCTCTAGAGTTCCTAAAATTTTCCAGGCTTCTTTGTGTTAACAATGTGCTACTGTGGTTTTGTTGTATCTTTGTCCTTCCTTCCTCCCATAAAAACAATTTTTATGCTAGTGATACATAATCCACCATTACCTGTTATTTCACAGACACAGCCAGACTCCATGGTATTAAAAAAGGGCTAAAAGTATCCTGCTAAGAACCTTTTCTTTTCAGCTACCTCACTACTTCATGTATATACACAGACATTGTTTAATGACTACATTTTAATGTAATGTCTCATTATTTCTGCTCAAAAACTGGATGAACTATAGTCATACTTAAAATTTAACCTTTGCTGTAATTGCGTTTCTCTGCTCATTGATTTATTTTTTTAAATTATAATATTGCTGATGCCCTTGGTATTGTATCTGCTGCAACACAGACAACTGTCAATATATATGGCCCCACAATTTGCCCTTCACTTTCTGAGCATATCCTCTAGGCCTGCATTCTTGTACGCATGGTTTCAGGTCATGTTAGTGAAATATTTATTTGCATATTTCATTGATTTTTCGTACCCAAGGAAAATGTGTCATGGTCACTCATTGATTTTTCTCTTTGGTTATAGTTATGAGAAAACTGATCTTATTATCATCTCTGAATACCTAGACAAATTCAATGATCCAGCAAAAATTTGTCTGTACTCATCTATCTCCAGACTACAATGGAGCCAGTAAGTAACAGTTACAGTGAAACCAAATATCTGTACTATAAGGAAAAGCAACTTTTTAATTCCTATTTTAAAAGAAAATCAAATAAACTACTCAAAAAGACAGCTGATGTTATGGAAAGCCTTTACAAAATACACAAATTCAGGAAAACAGAGAAGTGCTCTTATAGGATTCTGCACAGCTTCTTGTTTTTACCATGTGCATTAATCCAGCTTCCAGCAAAGACTGCAAAGGAACATGATCAGTAAATGATAGAAATTTTCATGACAAAAATGCATTTTCTAGATGTTTCAACTGACAAGCACAGTCTCAAGCTTCCTTTGGTCTAGAAAACTGGCAGCCTAGACATACAGACAGGGTAGAACTTATCAGCAATATTTATCTACTTGCAGGCAGACAATCCAACAGATTCATCTAATCAAAGCAGAACTTCAATGGGAAGCTTATAAGGAAGAAGACAATGGGAAACGGGACAACACAAACCAATATTTCAACTGCAGCAGGCAAGCCAACATCTCTGAATTCTTTGTCCACAGGCACAAATTCAGTACACTTCTCAGAGCTGTAGAGGCAAATAGCAAGTGCCCCCTGTGCTTCAATATTGTTCAGATTGGGAGAAAGCCAATATTTTAAAAAGGTCTGTTCTCTTGCCACTGAAAAATATACTATTTCTGGGAAACCTATAGTCTCCCAGAACATTATCTCACCTCTGAGGCTAGATGTGGACATTCTCCATTTGCAATCCCTGGTTCTTCCAGGGAAGCAAAATTTCAATTTTCAAGAGCCCCTTGTATATTAGCCTGATCCCAGTTATCACTCGGATTCTGCCCAACCTCCTTGCAGCCTCTCAAGTGTTGCAGCTCCCCAGAAGAGTCAGTAGCACAAAGGCCTTTACTGGAACCTCCTACAGAGAAAGGAAACTCTCTCAGTTTCCTTCCTTCTGCCTAGGCCAGAGCTCCTTAACACAATCAGAGTAAGCTCTGTTCCACAGATAAACTGGACACACTTCTCTCAACTCCTCATTAGCAAATAGGAATTGAAGTATGGTTGTTTTCCAGGAAAGTTCAAGGAACGAGACCACACATGACAGCAAAGAGAGAAAAGAGAAACATTTTTATTAGAATTTAATGAATAAATGAGGATGACAGAGGACAAACACACTAGAAAATTCACTAGCCATTGCTAGCTTTATGACCATAACAACCCTCTTATTGTTTATGATGAACAGCCTCCCTTGTGAGTGACGCTTCTTCATGAAGCACTTTAGGATTCCCACATCTACCCAGGCAAAGACACAATTAAGCCCAGCTATCAGAGATCAACAACAAAACTTAAAATATTCAGGTCTTTTAGTATTGACAAGCTTTTCATCTGAAAGGTACAACAGTTTCCTATATTTGCCACAGACCTACTACTATTTTTTTTACATTCTAATAAGACAAAAAAAGAAAGATGACATATGATATCATATAAGTTTGTTCACTCCCTCTTTCTACATTCACTAAGATCTGTGGCATCTGAACTCTAACCACAATGTGGGCATTTTTATGGTCAGCATCATATCTTCCACACTGCCATTTGTTTCACAAAATTACTTCCATTGTCATGGACTTGAGATTTACAGCTGAAGCTGGCAGAACCATTTCTGAGCACAATATATCAAGGGGAAAAAAAGGAAAAACAGTTCATAAAGAAAAGCTGACTACTACCTCAATTATTGAGATACTGCTGCATCACAAAAGCAGTGAGATTTGAGAAACTGACAAAGTCACAAAACTCATAATTTCAGAAGCACCATCCATTTTAAAACTCACCAAAAGTTGTTTTTGACAGTGGAAATTGGAGGTCTTTACAAGCACTGACACTTTTACTCGGCATTTCTCAGTCAGGCCAATCATTCCAGCATTTTCCTTTGTTGCTCACCTCCAGCTGACGTCAGGCCACCAGCCACCTGTCTTCATTTCTTTAGCTTTTGACACTCAGGATGCCGTTGTTTATGCCTCACCTGCCTTTTCCTGTGGATGAAGAAGGAAATATTTGTGAGTTTTTCTTTTGCTCCATTACTTATTTCATTATCCAATCAGGTTACAAATCAAAGTACACTTCAACATCATGACTGAACAACCCACATACCCTATATTCTACTGCCATCGGGTATGAATTTCACATACTTATCACTTAATTTATTCATTGACGACAACAGTCTATGCTATCAGTCAGCCTGGTTATATGGTGAGAATAACATTCAAAGATTGTCATTTTCCAATTCACATGAGGGACTGACATAACCCCATGCGTATCACACATGCAGCTAAACAAAGGTTTGAAAGCACACACACAAACACACTGCTTATTTATATGCTCAATATAAAAATGGTTTCTGTATCTCATTGGTATCACAAAATATTTCTCTAAATAATTTTGATGTTATTTCATGGGAGCACTCATTATTGCAATAAATTACAAAGTATAGAATTAAAAAAAATAATAATAAAAAAATGAAACTTTGTGTGTGAATGTGTTGTTGCAAACCAGCCACAGCACAGCAATATGCTCAGTGCTGCACACACACAGACAGAACCAAGCCTGAATTTGTGATTACTGAGCCTCAGCATCAACAAATCTGCCATCATTCGGCCATGATTCTGCTATGCAAAGTGAGGAGGAGCAGAAGACTTGCAAGCTTTGTAAATATTCTTGGGAGGGTTATGCTTGGCTCTACAGGAGCACACAGTGTGGTGCTTAGTAGGAGAAATGAAGCCAGATTAATATGAAAAGCAGCATCTCAGTAATTACTCTTCTCCTTTTCACCACAGGGCACACGAGAAGAGCACAACCTGACTGGTGGGGTCAGCTTTCTAGGCTGGTCACCTATCACAGGGCAGGTGACAATAATCCTCTATTTGTACAGCTATTTCAATACCTTTGGTGACATACTGGCAAGCACAGGGTAAGCTCCGACTCTGCATGGAAAGCTCTGTACTATTCCTTGTGAATTCAGACACCAGCACGGACCCAGCCATGTGCACACATTTTGCAGGTGGGCTTTACCTGCTATCTTTGTGAAGAACAGGCTCTGTGTTGTGTCTCTGCTATTAAATAGAGCAAACATTGCAAGAATGATATTTTTTATAAAACCATATTTTTTGCAAAGTTAAATGTTTTATTAGGTGGAGCAAATATACTCCTTTTAGCTGGACAGAGCAGCTCTCCATTGAATGTTATACAATAGGATACAGTCCCTCCCCCTCACCCATTTGCTTAAGTTTCAAAACGAATAACACTTTTATAACTGATAAATGCAAATAAGTGGAGAAAAGATTGTTCCAGGAAATTCACTTTTGCATGAGTTCATCCTCACTGCTAGCCCTATGCTTGTAACATGTGAAGGTTTCCCAACAAAATACAATGAGCCTCATCTTGTTTTTTGAAATAGTGCTGAAGTCAGGTGCAGCAAAATAAAAATACATCAAGGTTTACTTATGTCTTGAATGGGACCAGACGCTAGTAAAATGTTTGAAAATTATTACAAAATAATAATTTACAAAGATAAAAAGAAATAACATGGACTCAAAAAAACCCCTAAGAATTTCGAGGACTGCACTATTCCAAAGGGACCCATATTTTTACAATAAATTGACAAAATTTGAAGATGCAATAAGATTATTTGGACACTGACATCTAAGTTCAGCCACTGAGAAGGACTTTTCATGCTCTTCTGGTGAGTGCTGTAAAGGCAGAGCCTACTTCAAAATGGCAAGAAAATGAACAAGGAGATCAAGAGAACTAATTGGAGCTATGCCAAGGATCCTTATGGAAAGTTCAAAAGGAAAGATAGATCCCTGGAAAAAACAAACCCAAAAAACCTAACACAGGTTTTTCATCTTCTGGCAAGTGCTGCAATAGTTAGTCAGTTAGTATGCCCTTGCTGCCTCTTTTGGATGTTTATTATTCTCAACACAAAACTTCCTTAGATTAATCAAGGTCAATGAAGGATGTAAAGGGAATTCACCATAATTAGAGCCTCTTAAAATGTTTAGACACACAGGATGCACTCTGTGGAAGTTTAGCATACACAGAGCCCTTAGTTACCTTCAGTTGTGTTTGCTACACATAGACAAATGATTTGTTGTTCTGCAAACTGAGCAGTGTGCTGCTGCAGTTACTCTGCCAGCAGCATCAGTAAGAGCCCCTTCAAAACCAGCCTTCTGTTTTACTGGACATTAAACAGGTTTGAAAAGACTACTGCTTGCTAAATACCAAGGGAAAGGGCAGGATCCTCTTTGGTGGCACATAGGGATGCTCATTATCTCTCAGGAAGTTTGAAGGATCTTTGACCTTCCAATAGAACATTGTCTGCTTAATTTAAAAACTTCATGGTCCTACTACATTTTCCTTTCATAAATACAAAATCATCAACTCTTGCTGTTATAACCTTTTGGTAAGTTTTTTCACAGGACATGATGCTTTGTAATTCTGGTGGTAGTGGCTGCCCTGTTGCAGGACAAAGCTTTCTGTTGCAAGACAGAGCGAAGCTAAGTCTAGGTATGTCTAATGCAGAAAAAAAAGTTTGGTAGGAACTTTAAAGGTTTGCATCATCTTACGAGAAAAATAGGACAGGTCTCCAGACAAAACACTTTGTGTGCCAGTATTGCTTACACTGATCTATGGGCAATTTAGAGCATTGAGTTCTAAAGCAACCACTATTTTAAACAGGCAAAAACTTTCCTATGCATTTACTGTAAATAAAGCTGACTTCAAACTTTGGGAAAACTTGCATTCTGCCAGCTGCCTACCAAGCTGGAAACCAGGTTCCCACAGTGCCCATTACCTTGAACACCCTGATAGCCTAGGAATCCAGCTGCCTAGGGAATGGCTTTAAACAAAAGAATCTTTCTGTCTTTCAGTTGACTGGTTCACTGGGTTTCTCCTCACAAATATTTAAACTACATTAAAAATACAAATTTTTTAAAGATTTGATCCAATTTGGTACCAAAATAATTCCTTGTTCCAACCTTTCCCCCACACACAATCTAGGAATAATATTTTCCTCCCTATGAAAATTGCGTAGGAGAGAAATTCGTTTTTCTAGCCAGCACCATCTGGATATAAAGCTTAAAATGTCAAGAGGGCATGAAGGGAATTGCAGCAGGCCAGCTTCCTACACAGGAAAGGCTAACGTTAATTTACATATTCATTAAAATTCAGCATGCTTCAAAAAGATAGAAGAAAATTGAAGGAGATAATATACACATGCAGTAAAAAGTAACAAAAAGTAGAGATAGCGTAGAAGCAGGAAACAAAGAGAAAAAATACTGCAAACATTGAACAATTTGAGAAAGGACACTGCTGAAAAGTCAGAACTTAAAACCTAAAAGAAAAAAAATTACTTTATAAGAAAAAAGAGTAAATATATCTAGAACAGCAGATCTCAAGTTTGTTTGAACTGGGATTTCATTTAACAGGAGCTATTTCCAGAGCCCAACCCCATGTCAATTACCTAGAAGAAGAAAGATGCTGAACGTGCAAGACTCTCAGTGGACCATCGCTGTTCCCAGTGCTCTAGAAGATCTTTCCCAGGTTGACTTTATACATTGAGACAACAAAGCATGGTAAGTGCAGAAGAAGCATTTTTAGAGGAAAGGTGCCCTGAAGCTACTATAACTGGTCCAAGCAAGATTTCCTCAGTTCAGAGGATAGCATGCAGCAGTCACATCCATTTTCATTATTACCACAGAGAGCTAAAAGGCCCAGAGTGTCCTCCCCCTCACACAAACATACAGGCAGCCTTATAATATGACAGTCCCAGGTTCACAAAGGCAATTTATGTAGGTTTCTCAGCGTCTTTCCGTGGTATTTACACCAACATTCTTCACAGGACTCCAGAAACATGCGAAACATTTTTGTGGTTATTCTCCATACCACTGTATTGCTCTGTGCTATAGAAAGAAAAGGGATCACTGTGACATGCATCATGGGATGTCAGAACCATAATAAAGCCTTTGGAGCTCATTAGCATCAATTTTATCCTTCTCACTCTCCTCATTGGAATCTATCCAGAACGTAAATCTTACATTCTACAAAAATTGTACAATATCCAACAAGAAAGGGTAAATTAATTTAATCTCTAAAGTTTAATGTAAACTTGCACATCTAGCTAAATAATTACCAGAACTTTGAAGAATATATAGACTAGTTGGAAGGACTCTAATTATATATGCATTCCACCTTCAGTGTTCAAAAGCCAAGCATACCCAAGTATAAAAGCCACCTTTTACAGACGTAGAAATCCTAATTGCAGAGGGCAAAACAAAAAAGTCCATCAGAATGTGGTAATATCAATATTTCACACACTGAACCAGAGGATACAGCAGCAATATTCCACCTGCTCTCTCATTAATATCAACAAAACATTTGTGTTGGTGTGACACGGCCTAGTTTTTTTTGGTAGCGGGGCAGAAAGCCACAGAGGTGGCTTCTGTGAGAAGCTGCTGGAAGCTTCCACTGTGTCTGGCAGAGCCAATCCCTGAATGGCTCTGAAGATGGACATGCTGCTGGGCCAATTAGAGAGGTTAGTAATGCCTCTGTGATACCATGCTTAAGAAGGAAATTAAAACAAAGGGGAAAGAAGCAGTGGCAGGGCCGGGCCGATGCAAGCGTGTGGCACTGCGCCACGGCTGCCGCCATTTTGGCACGGCCATGAGCAGCAGCCATCTCGGGACGGCCCGCAGTGAACTTTTCCGGCCTGGCTGCCCCAGGCCAGCCGCGCTGTGGGCGGAAGAGTACAGCTGGCGGTGGCAGCTTCTCCTTCCTGGCACCCTACATGAAGAGAAGTGTTAAATAACACCAACACTGTGGCAGCCACCAAGGCCCGTTCAGCAGCAGCGAGGCCGCCTGACTGGCTGCAGAAACATGGCAAATGATTCTCTGGCGAGGATCTTGGATAAGATAGACTTCTCGGCGCTGCAGGGTCCTGTGGAAGTCTTTAAATTGGTGGAACTTGTTGACAGCGGTGCTTGCGGGCAACAGTTTTCTTCTTCTAGTTGGAAAGGAGGAAGAAATGAGAACATGTGTGAGAGACAACATGGCGACACCAAAGCCAGCAGAGACAAAGGAGGAGGAGGTGCTCCAAGTGCAGGAGACAGGTTTCTTCTGCAAGCCATAATGAGGAATATGGTGAGGCAGGCTGTCCCCCTGCAGTCCATAGAGTCCATGGGGAATGCAGAGGTCCACTCGCAGCCTGTGAAAGAGGTCCTCACACCGAAGTGAGTGAATGCCAGAAGAAGCTGTAAAAGGCTGCACCCCGTAGACAAGTGACTCACGTTGCAACAGTGTTGAGAGAACTGCTTGTGAGATTGGAGCCATGAAAGAGAAGTTCATGGAGAACTGCCTCCTGTGGGAGGGACCCTATGGTGCAACAGAAGAAAAACTCCTCTCCTTGAACGAACGGAAGAAGATCTCGGGTAACGAACTGACTAAAACATCCCATGCTTTGTCTCCCTGTGCATTCAGTGGGAAAGAGGGAGGAAGTAGAGGGGAAAAGGGTGTCTTAAAGTCTTATTTTACTTCTCATTATCCTCTTCTGATCCTGTTAATAATAAATTTACCTTATAATTTTAAGCCTTGTTTTGCCTTAGAGTATTTTTCTCACAATTCTTATCTCAACTCATGAGTCCTTCATTTTTTCCCCTCTCTTCTCTGCCCAGTTGTGGCAGGAGGACATAAGAGATCGATTTTCATGGGTGCCTGGTGTTTAACCAGCATCAAGCCTCAACAATATTCATTCTAAATAAGAAAAAATTTTGTTGCATCTTGAAGATATTAAGATGTAGGATAGTGTAACTGAGAGTGGTTTATCAGCTTCACAATAGGTAGCTTGTTCAATGCTACCTTGCAACCCAAGATATTTCTATTGGGAATGTATTGTAAATTCAATAATTTTTTCTACTTTGAAAGCTTAAAAACAAAATCTGATGACAAAGTAAAGTTAAAAGAAACTGCTGAACATGTGGTAGGAATATCCTCAGGTAGACATACAGAAAAAGCAGCTAGCACAAGAATAACGTTGATTGGATCTTTAGCAATCATTTGTTCATCAAGATACACATCATCAGCATCTCCCCCATGAACTGTGGCTTTATAACATTCCCAAAAACAGCCATAATGACACTACTGCTCTGATATTTCTCCTCAGGAAAGGGTCATGTTCTTCAACAAACCTGAAAACATGATTTTGAAGAAATGTGGGTTATGTTTGGGAAAAGTTGAAGCTTCATTACCCAGACCTTCTCTTTTTCACTTTCTTTCTCAAATCTTCCTTCTTGTTTGTCCTGTTCCCCTTCTTAACTTGCCTTCCTCCCCTTTGCTAGATGCAAAGTTAAAATCTCACAGTTTTGTTATTGGCTTTAATTAATGTTTCATTCTTGTAGTCAATATTAATACTATTCAGCATAAGAAAATTACCATTGATCTGTGTACCACACAGCTTGTGAAAATAGCAAGCTCAGAATCACTGAGGTTTCGTTCTGTGCTGTGACCTTTGCTATGAAAATGGAAAAAAACCCAAACAACTCATTTCATGAAATTGCTTCTCCTGGCAAAGATTTGTCATACAGTGATTTTCATTCAGTGCTCTAACCCAGCACCTTGTAAAATCATGGGATCGATGGGCTCCAAGCAGATACAAAAGCCCATCAACACGGTCACTGACAATACAGGCCTGAATCAGCCCAAGGAGGTGCCTGCATTTCACAGCAAGATGCCCGGTGCCAGCTGGGAATAGCTGGCCAGCAAAAGTGACAGTTGCTGCAGAGATTACAGATGTCACCATTTTTCATCTCTACACATCAGAGAATTTTCAAGGTAAAATAAATTCCAAATTCAACCCCCAGGTCAGCAAAAAAAAAATCCTTTTAAAGCAAAGATTCTTCCTGAGGATCATCAAAGAAATTTAAAAACAGCAGATTCATTTGCTCATTACAGCCTTCAGAGCAACTCTTTTAAAATGAATACCATCTTTATTTAACAAAGAGCTTAAGCACAAAGGGCTATAACTTAAAGCACCAGCAATTAAGGATGAAGGCACAGTGAGAACTTAAAACATGTTAACTCTCAACTCCGTAACTAGATACCAAATCAGCAAGATTCAGCTCAAGTCTATACAAGCTACTTCTTAGTTTGGCACCTTGTATGACTTCAGTCTCATATTCCTAAGAAAGTAATATCCCCACGTCCTCATTCTGTCACTCTAGATTTCAATGGTACACAGAGTTTTGTCAGCTGGATTCCTGACACACACTCAAAACAGGCAAATGGTTTTAAAAAGGCAAAAAATATATGTCTGTCTCTTCTGCTCCCCCCTCTATTATTAAACAAGAGCCCAACAAGCACACTCCTAGGAATTTTATTTTTTCATCTCGCTAGGAGTCATGGTCTCTTCAGAATCAATTACAACAGCAGAAAGAAGATGCTTTGTTTCACAAAAACATGCACTTAAAGACTGTGAAGCTGCATTGATTCAATTCTTACCTGGGAAGATGTTGCTGCAATTAAGATTAACAATGAAAACAACACTCAGAGTCCTTGACTCCCAAACACCATAGTCAGTAGTTTTACTGTGTTGAGTGACCTGTGATCCAGCAGTTATATGACCAAGTCTATGGTGTCTTAGGGATAGACACAGCATTGCCCTCTTAGCACTCTAAGCCAGCTGCAGAACTGACTGAACTTCCACAACATAATTCAATATTCTCAACAGCATGCAGCAAATTATAAAAACAGATAGCCAGCCAAGCTTGCATCACTTTCTGTATATACAAATTGAACCTGGTGCTGTTCAAAAAAACCTGAAAGCAGTTTCCACTTATTTTTCTATGTCAATAGAAAGATGTTAGCCAACTGGTGTATTATGATAATCTAAAGTTCTTTCACAAAGAATGCTTACTAAAACAACATTCAATAATTTTTCAAAAGTGTGTTTTTAAAGGTTTCATCTTTGAATTAGGGAAAGCAAGTACATTTCAGGATATTCAACACTAGAACTACAAAACAAATTGACTTCTTTTTTCAGTAATTGAAATGTAAGAGTTTGGTGCATAAAAATCAGTTTCAGGATGACCCAAAAGAAGTATTTTTCACTTTCAACTGACATAAAAAATTGAAAATATTTTGGCTTGGGCTGAAATATGACATTTTATTTCCTTTGGGAATGTTTTTCCTGTTCTTTAATTTATGTTTACTAGAACTTTCTATAAAAATATCACTTAGAAAAATCACAGCATCACAGAAGGGTTTTTGTTGGAAGGCCGACGTTCAAGAAGTCTTTGGACAATGCTCTCAGGCACATGGTGTAACTCATGGGAATAGTCCTGTGCAGGGCCAGGAGTTGGGTTCAGTGATCCTTGTAAGTCCCTGCCAACTCAGCATATTCTGTGATTCTGTGAACCTCTAGAGATCATCTTGGCCAACACCCCTTGAATATCTCCAGAGACTTCACAACCTCATTTCCTCACTATGCTTGTTATTTTTACTGAAGGTGAGACTGTTTCCAAGTTTCATCAAAATCTCTTGGTGGTTTTACTGCCTTGCAACTACATCTTTTGGCAACGAAGCTCCACATCAATTTTTTTTTTGTTTGATTTTGCTGATCAGCTTGTGCTACCAAGTCATAAATGCCCAGTGACAACCTGCCAGCCAAACTCAGTGCAAGCAACATACACACAGGTAACACCAGCAGTGTGCTAATTTATGCCAGCTACAGACTCAATCTGATGAGGTGTAAGCTAGTACAAGGAAGGCAGCAGGAATTTTTTTTCCCTCCCTCAGATTTAATTCAAATTGCTTAGTACAACAAGAAGGATAGGGAACAGTAGTAAGAGAAGTTCCCCAATATTATTTTAGCCAGAGATGATGTTAATCAGAATTCAATGCTTTATTCTGGCAGGGAGATAAGGATGAGAAAGAGAATGCATATGGTACATAGTCTCAAGATTGTCTGTGCACTTCAGCAAAAGCATGTTATTCACTGCCTTCCACTTCCTCTGAAAAGACTTCTTTCCACTTTTCATTAAACACATAGTAAATAAAAAGAAGTACAAACCCCAATGATCTTCTGCCCCTAGCAGAAAACAAATAATGCCAGGACTAAGATTTCATACTACAGAGAGCAAGCTTTCTTTCTTTTCTTGTCATGGTTTTGTAGTTCATGTGGGAATGGAAGGATAAGTAACTTAAAGGGGGTGAGAAACCCTGATACACAAAGGAAATTGAAAAAACACATGTCTGGAAGCATTAGGACAGATGCTGGTAATTTACCTGCAGTGTAAAAACACTGGTGAGACGAGTAAGTAACTGTGAGAAGCAGCAGGAGGTAGAAAATAGACAACAGAGGAATTTTGCAAGGAGGAGAAAGAATGTAAAGAAATAAATTGAAAAGAAAGAGCTACTGCATGGGTAAAGATCGTGAGTGTTAGAAGAGCCTACTGAACATAAGATAATTCTGTGGGGCAGGGTTGCACTGTAGTGTGCAAACCCCTTGATCTAAGATCAGAGCCAGTGCCCTTCGGGACACAAAAGCAACTGGGTCACAAACAACAGAAACATCCTTTCAAAATGCTGCACAGTCCCTTCTGAATTTTTGCCAAATATCACAGGCTAGGGAGGGTCTATCTCCGAGGCCTCAAAGAGAACAAGGTGACCCAGCTGGTGAGATGATGATCCCATATATGCAATTGTGTCTTCTATGAGTCACTGAACTTCCTTCAGGTGTGGATGCTGAGGAACATGTCTTTCACAATGAAGTACAAATCATATTTAGCTTACCTGAGCTTAAAAAGTCCACATGTTTTAAAGAACCAGTCCTTTAATATTGTTTCCTTGGCAAATTTTCACTTTTGGTCCAAGGTCTCACTGCTCTTTCAACCACCTGCTCTTGAATCCTTTGTACTAGTTCATACAAATATAACTGGTGGTAGGTTTGCCATGATTTCTTCCAGATTTCACTGTGGCTCACAGCCCTTTTCTCAATCCTCAAAGAAAGTTACTTCTATACAATTAAGATGGTGTGTGTGGATAAGGATGAAATCTGTTTGTCACATCTTTTTCTCTGGAATATTCATTGCTCCCAGGAGTTAACCCATACACCCCATTTACAAGATGAAACACCTTCTCTCATCTTTTTCAATAAATATCATGAAAATATATTAAATTTCTGGGATTTATACAGAGATATTTGGCAGGATTTTCAGGTCTATCAAAGATAAACTGAATATGTGGTTCTTCTACACAGAGAGTATTATGTGAATAAATAATGTATTAGAAGATTTTCGCTTATCTATGTCTGATTCATTCTCAGATAAGCATATATACATTTGCACTGGTGTCAGTCAGGTTGCAGAACACATAAACAGCAGCAAATGTGTTCTTAGTCAGTTTCTTTAATATTCAGGGTATAAAACTGACCAGTAGCATTGATATAGTAAAACAAACAAAAAAAACCCACCTCTTCCGGTATAGGAAAGGGAGTAATTTATTATATATGTTTCAGCTTTTTGTTATGTTAGGTTTTAGTTTTACCTTGTAAAGTTTTAACACAGGAAACACATAAAACCAGCTATAAAGCCTTTATCAATTGCATCTCACACAGCACTGCAAAGCACTTTCCAATAGCTCTTAATTATGGAAAGCCAGCACTAAAAGCACCAGGTTCAGAAGAACAATTGGCTTACTACTGGTTTTGGACATACATCTGTCCATCAGGCCACTTGTCTGCACATATGGACACTGTCACAGCACTGACAAACCTGTTTAGACAGACAGCTGATGGGTACATAGAATCAGGCTTGACATACGCTTGTCTCCATAAGATGAAACAACAGAAGTGGTTATCTGTAAAACTCTGAAGGAGAACTTCATGATACTGTATGAATTTTCTCACTTGCAGGCACAGGGAAATGCAACCTTTTGTTACTGGTATCGCAGGGAAGTGTTCAGTCTCACAAGGAAGACATACTGTCCCTTACACTGGATCTACTGTGAAGTCAATGACAACTGACTGCTCATAATTTGAGAGAGAAAAAAAAGTTGTAGTTGAGAAGACTGTTCCTGTTCCAAAAGAAAAGGGAGCAAAAGGACCTTAATTCCAGCACAGATGAAAATGGCAGGAGATTATTTGCTTCTCGAAAAAACCCTCTCAAACCTTTGAAAAGTATGCACGGTCTCCCATATACGTTTAGTGATATAAGCATGCAACATTCAACTAATACTGAATCCTTCTCTATTTCATCTAAAAAATGTGTCATGCAATTAATATAGTAACTCACATTTTTTTCAGTGAAAGACATCTCTCCTGAGCCTTTTTTTATTTTAATTTTTCAGTTGCAACAGACATAAAATACTTATGCCTTTGATCTGTAAAAAAGACAAGTGTGGAAGTGAGATTGGTTTTAAAGACAATCACTTACTACTTGGGAGCAAAAGGGTTTTTGTTTGGTTTTTTTTGGTTTTTTTTGTTTGTTTGTTTTTTTGTTTTTTTCTGGATGACAGAGTAATAATTCTTATGGTCATCAACGGTTGCTTCAAAGAGCAAGGGAATTCTCTGTTCTCCCTATTCATTTGGTTATATCCATGGCATGAAAAACCAAGTTAAATTGCAAATTCAGATTTGACATAAAGTTTTGAATGAGTAAAGATAGCAAAGCACTAAATAGATCATCTATCTTTAGACTGTGAGACTATCTTCAGATTTCCTGAACAGAAATGTGTATGTTTTCACAAATATGCTGAGTTGGAAGTGACCGAGGAAGATTACCGACTCCAGTTCCTGGGCCTTCAAGGGACTGACCCCAAGAATCACACCATGTATCTGAGAGCATCACCCAAACTCTTTTTGAACTCTGTCAGCCTTGGTGCTCTGACCACTGCCCTGGGGAGCCTGTTCCAATGCCCAACCACCCCCTGGGTGAAGAACCTTTTCCCTGATATCCAACCTAAACCTCCCCAGACACAACTTCAGGCCATTCTCTCAGGTCCTGTCACTGGTCACCACAGAGAATACAGTAAAAGAGAGTAGGCAATAACAACAGCATGCAAGCATGCATGTGCTCTGGCCAGGCTTCATCTGCATCAGTGAAATATCTACAGTCCACAACACCTGAACAAAATGTGTTGGCAGAAAAATTGAGAAGTAGCCAGAAAAACTTGAACACAGACTAGCCCAAATCTCAGTGCTTCAGAAGCCAAGAGAGCTTTGAGCAAGTAACTCACCAGTCAAGACCCGTCTGTCTTGTCCTTAAAGTCCTCTGAGAAGATTGAGAAAGACAAATAGAACTGAACAGGAAATGAGATCTCCAACTCTAGATCTGCTCATCCAGCATTAAGACAAATCCCAAACCTTCCATACAAAAATCATGGATGCTTATAACTGCAAAAAAAAGTCAAAAGTTACAGTATCAAAATTTATTTGAATTTCAATTGCACACAAAATTTATCCAGATATTCACTGATTGACTTTCTGTTCCTTTTGCAATTGAAAAGATGAAGTGTATTCCATCTACCTGCTGCAGCACTATCTCACGAGACCAGTGGCAGTCAAATACGGGCCACTACAGGTGACAGAACTCTACATAGAAAGAACTTCAGTCTTTATTGCATATGCCAAAGATACAACGGGTACCTTTTATTGAGCAAGCAACAACAGAGAAATCATTCAGATGTCAAATGGCTGTCTTTCTCATATTCTGTAATTTCTTGTATTCTAAAGAGCTTTGTTATGTCTCAAAAAATTAGGACTGTTCTGGATTAAAAAACCAGAGATAAACAGCAGCATCTTGCACAGGCTGTTTGCCAAGAAATGGCCTAAATGCATCCCAAAAAATGAAAACAAAGAAACAAAACTAGAAATAAAACAAAAACCGCCACACACCAAAATACCCAACACAAAACCCAAGAGACATGGGTTCTCTACCTGCAAGACTTTGAGCAAATCTTTGATGTTCAGCTTTCTCTTCTTACGTCTGTGAAATAACGGCAATTATCTGACTGTGTCAAAGAAATGACCAAGAGATCTATCCATAGATTGAAAAGCACACTAGATGTGCTGTAGACCACATCCAAAAAACTGGAATTATTAAGCTGATGAAATAACAAAGCATTTAACATCACAATAATTTGGCTTCAGATTAAAATAAAAAAATAAAAACCACACTACTGAATATTCTCTTTCAAAACAATTCCCATCACAAGTTCACATGAAAATTTCAAAGAAAGGCCTCAACCTTTCCTATATTCAATACAGATTTACAAAAAGCCATACAGAAAAGAAAGAATCAGACTTTCATTTTCTCCTGAGGGAGCTCAAGTTGTGGGATTTTAAAATACAGCTGGAGGAGCCACTAGATGATTTCTGGTGCAAGTTTCCCAGAATAGCACTTTAAACGAGACCTTGGGCAATACCTCTTCTTTCAAGGGAAACAATAGAATTACTCAGATGCCTACACATGTGCTCCACCACTTTAAGGAAAACTGTACTTTTGTTCAGAAATGTCTTTTAGTTTTTATACCTAGAAAAAAAAAAAATAACAGTACCAATGGGAGAATACAAGAAAGTGCTGCCATCTTCAGTAAATTTTCCCTGCAGCAGCCAGGGCATACCTGCTTTGGACACAGAAGTTTTGAAACTCAGCCAGCACAACAGGGGGGAATTGTAGTCTGAGAAGCACATCCACCTCACCTACCCACTTTTAGTCATCACTAACCTCCAGCTAAACAGCTGCCAGCATGAGAGTGGACCAGGTAGAGCTTCCGAGCCAGAAACTCACACAATGTGATGGTTTGCCAAAAAGAAAACCTGGAAAATTCCCATTTTCTGCCATTACTCCTGCATTCCTATCAGAAGAGGGAGAACAATACCATTATAATAAAGGAATCACCAATAGCAACCTGGGGATAAATTTCGATAGGCCAGCACTGATTGGAATTGTTCCCTCACATACAATTACAAGATTTTAGTATAAGCTACCATGAGAAGATTATGAGAACCTGCAGGCTTGTTAAGAAATTTCAATCTTGCTTAGAGCATTGTTTTGTCCATACAGAGTAATCATCATTATCTCTATTTACTGATCATGAGGAAATACAGTGCTTGAAGACCAGCTGTCTCTCAATTTGCAATTTTCATGCTCTTTCTGTGAAGGACCCTATCGTTCAAATACATTTACATTTGAAAACACATAACATATGGTAAGAATGACATTTAACAGAACTCTTACTTTCCTTGTGACCATGCAAGCCAGGCTGGCTGTCATCATTCCTGCACCACCAATCTGCCTTCAGCCCAATAAACCACAAAACCACAGGCCAGCTTTGAGCCAACATGAAAGGAAATGGAACCTGTGGCATTGAGGAGAGAACAGACCTAGGGCAGTAAGGCTGCAAGCCTGTCCCTTGCTGACAGAGCTAGAGTATTTCAGAGTGGTAGAGTGTGAGCAACAGAGATAGAAGCAGCAAATGATTAGGTGCCACGGAAGCCTGAGTCAGGATTGGGTGTTCACTGTCTGACCCCAGACGGGATGAGACCTGCAGTCACTACAAAAGGGACCCAAAAGAGACCTCCTTTAGGAATACCTAAAAAAATCAGGTGAGATCCAAAACCCAGTCAGGACTGCAAACCTCATTCCTGGACCCACTGCTGGAGTAATTTCCTGGACTGATTCTCCCTCCCACAAGGCACAGAAGTCATGCCTGTCATGCCTCTCACTAACATCAGTTAGAGAATAAGTGGTTCCAAAAAAATTGAATGAGCCTGCCTGTAATATAAACGACACTCCCACCACAGCTGATTCTGTCAACAACAGGTCTTAGCTCTCCAGACTGATCTAGACTGAATAGCTTTTTCAAATTCTGAACAGCTATCTAAACTGAACTTCCATGTTGCCTTTTTTTTTTTCCAAGATAAAACAGGAAAACATGATTCTCGCAAAAGTAAATTAGACCAGCCACTGGGGAAGCAAAACTTGTACACTGAGTGATTGCTTTGGCTCTCAGCAAATTTAATCTTTTTCCATCTATTACTTTCCTCTTTCTTTTTTCTGGCATTAGGCAAAAGCTTCATATCTGACCACGCTTTTTCGATGGGCTTTGATCTAAGTTATGTTTTGACAATATAGGATTAAAATACCTGTTACGTAAAAGAGCACGGTCCATGCATATTCATACCTGCAAACTATCTAGAGAATTCATTCAATTAAATACCCACCAGTTTTGACATAAGAACGAGTGTTACCATTAAATCTCTATCAAGAAAGGATAAATTAATAAAAAACTTTGTATGAGAATGTAAGTAACCAAGATTTATTCTCTTCCAGTAATGTAATGCTTTGTTTTCCCTCTTCAAATTACAGATGCCAGACAATTTAGATTTTTCTTTGAGACTAAGAACCTTAATTTAATTTTATGTTTAAATGGTCATTAACTCCATGTTTTTCCATTCACATGAGAGAAGCTATCCCAGTAAAAGGGACCCTGAAAAACTGAGACAGAAAGCATAAGTATACAGACACATTTTCAAAGATGACTAGAGCTGCTTTTTTCCTGCTGATTTTTCCTAAAGGTCTTTCTTTGCTCTGTTTGCCTTCCTACACAAGTCATTGATTTTTATCTGGTTTTACATTACCACATCCTAAAATATGCTGTGAAACCTCTGAATGCCTGTTTCCTCCTAAAGCCATTTAGATTCTCAAGCAACACGGAGAGGATACTCAAAGAAGGATCTATTACCAGCAATACGTGTTACTTAAAAGCTGTTGGCAAGTTGGTGATGTCTTCTTATTCACTATCACTTAACAGGAAAAGTGACAAGAGATACATTAAACCGTCATGCTAGCTGATTTTTAAATATTCAGCCACATGCCTCTACTCCACTTCAGCTAGTACATCCTGCAACTCCTAAATAAAAACACCATGATCTTCCATGTCCTTCCGGAAACACACTCTCCAGAGCTTACTGCTTCTCTTGCTGTGAGAATGGTAAACTGTTCCAAGAGCCAGCATCCAAGGCTTCCAGTTTGGCAGATCACATTACTCTGTTCCCAGCACAAAACCCACAATATACACACTGTTAGTCTGGATTTTTTCCTGAAGTGCTGTTTATGAACTGCAAATTATACCTTTGGTAAAATTGTACCTTTGCAAACACTGGTGGACAGGAATAAACCATGAGGATAGTCCTTACAGAGGATGAATAACCCAAGAACAATAGGCTGACCTTAACTACTGCAAGGCCATTCTTTGGCAAATGACAACCATGGTATTTTGCAAGTGTGTAACTATTGGCTAGTGCTTTTGCCTTGCACTTCACTATTATTATTATTTTAAAATATGTCTGCTTCTCTATTTTAAGACTGAGGAAACTAGCAGTTCTAAGAGACTTGGGCCTTGAGTCTTTCCTGTTTGGAAGGAAAATGCTATGTACCTTAGAGGCAGAAAGAAAATCTCATAGCTGTCCATCATTAAGTTTTTCTAACCTTGAGTTGTCACAGGTAACAGATATGCATATGATACCTATGCTCAGCCCATTTCCTTTAGACTTACTTTCACCAAATGCAAGAAACCTGACTGTAGGATTTGCAGTAATGGTGTTTGTATTTGTCCCTGGTAGAGAAAGGGGGCAAGGTGTGGAGAAAAATAACACCCACTTTTCAAAGATCTTTCTAGGGGCTTTCATCCCCAATACACCATTCAACAGGTACAAGAGAGTCTTCTGTTCATTCCAGAAACAGCAGATGGGGGAATCTTGGGGAATTACTGCAGATAGGGGAACCTGTCTGGCAAAAAGCAAGTATTAAAAAATGGTGTTTGAGTAACAAATATAGTAGAGGTTTCTGAGGTATTTTGTTATGTCATGAAAAAAAATATCAAGATTAAATTTTCATTCCATACACTCCCCACCTGCTGTAAATACAGGATAAGTAATGGGCCTTGGGAGGCAATTTCATTTCACTGTTTCAGAATAAGAAGTTTCAAGCTCAGTACCCACTCCTTTATCTGCCCCAATGCACATCCCACAATCTGATTCTCTCTGTGCTCTTTCAATTGAATCATAAGCAGTATTTCCACATCCTTAACAATACTTTTGTTTCTAAAACAGGCACTTGATAAAAAAAGAAATCAAACCCTTGCTACTTTTTCATTCACACACACCAAAATGAGTTCTACAAAATGAGTTCTGGAAGCTACCACACTAACATCCTGGATCCTTGAGTTGTTGACTGTTTGCTGGAGTGCAGCCAGCCACCCTCACCTCTGCTTGCAGGGCAAACAAGCACACTGTAATTGAACATGCCCAGGTGAAAGGTCTGTCCCCTCCCCTCTAACCACCCCTCTCACCACCTTTGCAGAGTAATGAAGCAGAGGATTTGCAGGAAAAGACTCCTTTTGAGGGGCGACATATTTGCAGTGAAGGGTCTCACTCTTTTGTGAGGCAGCTTTGTCACCATTTCCAACTTTTTCAGAAACAACCAGGAGCTACGCAGTGCTTGACAGTTGTGTATCAACAGCCCTGAGGATTTTTCCCATCCACTATTTTGGGAGAAGCATGCCTTCCTCATGTTGTCAGGAACAAAGATAGGGATCTAAAATGTTACATACTAAACAGACGCACCAAGTTAGTGCAGGGCAGACACATTCAAATGAGCAAAGAGAGTTGCTAGCATTGGCTTACCATAATTTTTCCTTCATTTGGCTAAAATACAGTCGTTCTGCTAATTGATACTCCTACCACAGTGTGAAACAAACAAATCGGATAAAACACAGTTTGCCAGTATTTTGTCACATTCTGGGTTTCCTGGCAAGAGTTACTGTCTGTATATCCTGGGGCACCAACAGATGTAAGGTCTGATAAAAGCTGCTTCCCCAATTTCATGTCCAAGAAAAATGCAGGGTTTATCCTGAAACGTATGCACACATGGCAGATTAAAAAAAGACCATAATTAACCCTCTGCCCCCTGGCCCACACTGGATTTCAAATTCTGAACAGGTTTTTAAGTATCTCCAGCCCACTCTCCATCTCCCACAGGCTACATGATCCTAGAAGAGGGGCTGAAAGTGTCATTTTATTCTGGAAAAGATGCCAGAAGAATCCATCCATTCATTAGCTCCTCAAGAAAATAACATGGGAAGAAATTTAGCTCAGGTGGACCTAGATGGCGTGTGCTTAAACAATCAGTACTCAAAGTTGCTGTCGTTGAGCACTACTCCAAAGTAAGCCACACTTGGCACACACAGACACTTCAAACATTGAAGAATATGTGAATGGGCTACAACAAATAGCACCAGACAAGGTTTCTTCAAAAAATATTCTTTGAAACTGAGGAGGTTTACAAAATCCCACCAAATAACAACAGTGGCCCACAAAACTTGGACAAGTTTGCTAGTCACCACACAAAGTCAGAACCAAACCTAGACCCAAACTGGTCTTTAGTTTGATGCTTGATTTCCTCAAGAACCCCTGGAGATGGTAAGCGTTCTAGATAAGCACCCAACCGTGTTTACTTCTCCTAAAAATGTTAAGTCCTGATATATCTTGTGAAGGGAGGAGTCAGTCTACTTATTGAATTACTTTCTCCAGAAAGACTGAGTTTTTCTGCCTCTGGAGCCAACATGTATTTTTTACTCTCAGCATTTCTGTTTAAAATAGTGTTGTCTCATGTGTATGCACTAAGTGGTAGACATGTAAGTTTTTAAGTAACACAGCACAGAGGAAAAAACTCAGTTGAAAAGTAAAACAACTGAAGGCTAACTTGATGCCTCCATTTGGTCAACAGCTATTCTGCTTAAAAAACATCTTTGATTCTATCACAGCTCTCTTCTCACACAGATCCTGATCCAAGTCATTTACATTTCTTTTTACCATAGAATATCAGGAGTTTCAACTTTGCTTCATACATTCTCAACTGTGACACTAGGGAAGTCAGAGTTCATCACTGCTGTAGTGGTTTGAGTTCGTTCACTTGAGTTTTTTGGTTAAATGCCAGCACACTTACTAGATTTTATTTAATTTTGCTGTGAGATAAGGATTAGGAGTAGGTAAAGTAGGCTCAAACTTTAAAGAATATAAAGAAAGTTTATTAACAGACTTAAAAGGAAGAAAAAAAATTAAGAACCAGAATAAACTCGTCAGAACACTTCTGCTTTTCCCACTTCTTCATTTTTTTAATGACAATACAAAAAACAACACTTTGACTTTCAGTCAGTTTACCACTTTTAAATTAGTTTTTTTTTAGTTATTTAGGGAGAGGAGTTTTCTCCTGCTTTACTATGTTGACTTTTCTACAAGAAATACAGTTTTTATGGTTTTTAGCTTCACAACTAGCAGCCGTTTAGGAGAAAAAGATCTTTATTTGTTGTGGAACGTCCCTCTCACACTAGTAGCTTTCCCACTGCTATTACGGTGAGTTATGACAGTTCATGAGGTGTTTTTTTAAGGATGAGTTGTTTTATTACTGCCGCAAAGAAATCCCCTTCTT
>VZTJ01002382.1:1210537-1370695 GCA_013397795.1 Orthonyx spaldingii | reverse complement strand
TGGGTCCTCCCCCACGTTCAGCTGCACTAGTGCTGCAAACTCCCTTCCAAACCTCCCCCCCCTCCCCGCTCTGAGGAGGGGAGGGGGGGGGGAAAAGGCAAAGGCCCAGCCTTACTAGAGAGAGAAGCACAAGACTTGCTTCTCTCGCAGCAACAAAACAGGAAAAAAAGGGTTTTTTTCAAGTGTATCTCTCTTAAATATAGTTTTTTCCCTGAAGACGGAACAACTTTTAATTAAATTATACACCCATCAATACTCAAAACTAGCTGGTCACTAGCTCTGTTTCCCAAAAAGCAAAGTACACTACTTCCTGCACCATAAGTCACTTAAAAGACTGACCCTTCCTGAGTAAACCCACGACAACTGCAGATAAAATCTAGAAGGCTCCCTCAAAAGTCAAGATTTGGACACTTAATGATTCTTCATATAGACTGACCCTAAGTTTTATTACAGAGCCATCACTGTTGACCTGTTGAAGCATAAAAGGCTCCAGTTTTACCAGGTAGTGTTTTTAGCCCACTTGGGCCCATGAAACTAATGAGAGTGAAAGACAGGTGTGATGTATCAACTTGATGTCCAGGACTTGCACCAAATTAATCTGAAATACTTTTCAATCCTCTGTTCTCAGATTTTCTCTGCTCCCGAGCTCCCAGGGATTCATCTCTCATTGTATGCTGTGAACATAACTGCAGTGAGTCATTTCATTATAACAAGCTCATTTTGTAACCAACCACAACAGTAGCAGCTGTTCATTCCAAAGCCAGCATAGACGTGCTGCACCCAAGTGGCACACTGAGCACTGGCACTTTAGCTACCCAAATCAAAGACAATAATAACAAAAGTATGTGTTGGAGAGATGCCAAAAAGGGTCTCGCCTGATTATGAGTGGTCCAGGATTGCAATAAACTTTATTGTCCATGACTGTAATGATAAATAGGAGATTTTTGTAGGGCATAATTTCAAATTAAGGTACAATGTAAAAAAATACAAAGTCTGTCCAAACTAGAAGAACAGAAGAGTCCATGAAAACCATAGAAAACAGAGAGACTGAAAAAGAATTTGAGGAGTGCCTTTCATATACTCAATACTAGTCACTAAAATATATCTTAGAAGGCCTAGAAGGCCAGCAAGGAAGCTGAAGGGACTTCTTGGTGACTGTGTTACAAAACAGGCACTCAGGAATGATGAGGCCACAGCCAAGAAGCTCAATGCACTCTTTTGGTCAGTTGCTACTACAGAAGGTATTGGAGATACACACCTTAACACATTCATCACCGCAGAGAGCTAGGAGGAGCCATATTAGTTTAAAGCAAGGACACAGGCAGCATTAGACCAGACAGACAAATTGGAGGTTATTGCATCACCAGGAGTGGATGGCATTCACCCGAGAGCTCCAAGGAAACTCAGGTGTGGAACAGCAGAACTTTTGGCTAAGGTTTGTAGATGATAAACACAAAAAGCTACAGGACTGTCAAAGGAGCCCAAACAGGGCTCTAAAGGGCATCATGGAAACAACTTGAATGATTTCCAGAAAGAGTATGACTGGATAATAAAGGCTCTTTCATAAATGATTCTATGAGCCATCAAGCCTAACAATCACTTTTCAGGATGAAGAAGAGTAAGTAGTGAGGTCTTTGGAGAATCAGAGCTGAGATTTTTTCTACTCCGTATCTTCACCAGTGACCTGGAGAAGGAAATGAACAGCTAAACCTCAGTTTGTGAAAGCTACTAAACACTTGCAGGCAGCTGAATGCTATGTTGATGTCAAGGAACTTCAAAAGTAGTTCAGAGAACCAACTGAGCAGACAAAAAACCTGGCAGGAGAGAAAACTGCAGTGAAAAGAAGGCATAAGAAGTTATTCTTCCACAATGTAACATGCTTTTATGCTCACTTCTTATGTACTGTGTGCAGTTTTCATCTCAAGGATACAGTTGAGTCAGAAACAGAATCACAGAAGGAACACGGAAAGGAACCTCAAGGTCATCGAGTACAACTCCCCAGCTCAAGCAGGCTCAGCTAGAGAAGGTTGTCCAGGACCATGTCTGGCTGGGTTTTAAATGTCTCCACAAATGGAGACTCCACAAATTCTCTGGGCAACCCGTTCCAATTTTCACCACCCCCACGGCAAAAAATTGTTTTTTTGCATCAGATGGAATCTCATTTGTATTTATTTATGCCCATTGCCTCTCAGCAATTAAACGATCAATGAGGGCATCCAGAGGATAAGTACTTTACACAGTCACTACAGGCTGAGAGAGTAGAAGGCGAATGGGGAGTAGTTTCCCTGAGGTTTAGTGTCATGAACATGATGAATGACCTTAATGTCAAACTGCTGTTATCATCTCTAGCTAGCCAAAAGACCAAATCACCATCTAAGGGTATATTTCTATAGCTCTAATGTCAATTCACATGTTACCTATGAACCATGGAAAAATGATGACTCAAGGTGACAGCAAATTTGCTTGTTTCCCACTTGTCAAAGACAACATATTGCTACAACTGCCTGCTCTCTCCACTGGTTCCATACTGAATAAATAAGTAAAATATTTTGTGTCTTTGACAGTAACGCATTGGAGTAACTTCTGGGATGCCAGGGGCAAACTTTTAGGTGACTGACACCACACCCCAACCTATCCACACACAAAACTTTCTCCCATAGAAGCATGGATAGGTTACCTACACTAGTTTCTGGTCTGAAATATCATTCACTTAAAAAGACAATTAGGAATTTAGTTAACAAAAGCTCATTAAAAAAATAGGCAAGCAAGTCTTCGGCCAACAAGGGAAAGGAAAATCATATTTACATTATATGGCAATAAATGTTATTAAAAAAAACAACTTAGAGTTCTTGTTAGCACTAGCATTGTGAATCTTGTAAATTTTCCACTCCTTTGTTTTCATTTCTGAAGAAAGATATTGAACTATGTTTGTTTAATTCTCTGGGTTAACACTTACTTTTCTACTTACTTCATCAGTTGCTTTAGCAAAGGTGTAAATACGTCTAGAACTGGGACACTTTACAGTAATTCCTGTAAACCTTACTACTTCTTATTTAGGCCAGCTTGATATTGGTAGTGATAGCAAGTATTAAAGCTATACAAGACTACAAAGTAATATACCCCAGCTGGGTCACTCCCAATGTCAGTGCTACCAGCCTTTGAATGCTGTAACAAAATTCTGGATGTACTGTCTCTTCACATTCAGCCACGCCAGTATTGTACCAGTTTGGCAGCGGTAGGCTAACAGATGGTAATTCAGCAAAGCTTTTCCATGGAGGTCGTTAATAACATCAAGTTCATTTGATACTTCAGTCACATCTATCCCTTCGGAAGGGCTGCAGCAATCTATTCTTTTCCCACAAGCAAGAAAAATTGAGGGACTACAAGCCAGTTCTATGCTCTTCTAACCCTTGGTTTTTTTGAAACTGAGAAGCTTCCTGATAATATGTGGAGGCAAGTCCAAGAATTCACTTATTGCTTAATAAAAGACCCCAAGAACTGTCATTAGGGCAAGAACAAAATGGCAGAATGTTTAGGCTGGACCCATCTAGACTTTCTAATTGCAAAATCTTTTCTAGTAAAATGTAACAGAGATTAAAATGAAACATATCAGAGATTCTACAATACAAATTTTGTAAGAGTTTGTACTTAGTCACCAACTTCAGCCTCTCTTTCTTTTCCACTCCTGGAATTTCTCACAAATTGCTAATTCTAGCTACAAATCAGCATGTATTCACATTTCATATCAGGAAAACAAGCAGAGAATAGGCCTATGTATTTCCTTTAAGTGTTCATGAACTTGTCTCCTAACTACTTCACATCTGACACCCAGGGTCAATCATCCAGTTTTAAAGTACTGAATAGCACAGGTCTATTGCCCTTAAACAACTAACCAAAAATAAAACCGCTCAGATTTTATGGATAGTTCTGAACAAGAAGGCACTTTTGATCTGTCCAAGACCACACAGAAAGTCAGTTGCAGAACTGGAAATACAACCCATCTTTCAGATTCCTGTTCCAATGTTATAACCAGAGATTTCTTCTTTCTGAAAAACCTTTCCTCTTTCACAGAACTCTCTTTTTTTTTTTTCTTGACAAGATATTTCATTTAGGAATGAAGAAACTTTCCTGACAAAGCTCCTTTGCAAAAACCTCTTAACTGCTGACAGTGAGCTTAAATGAACTTGCATTTTCCAAACCAATCTGCTTCCAGCATAAAACAGCTCCACTATCAAATATGCTCTGCTGCTAGCTTATGACAATACTTATCAAATTACCATTTATCTGAAAAAATTCAAAGAGCTTCAGCCCAGTCAGATAAAGAGACATCTTGAACACAGAAAATGTGGAATCACTTGACTGAGCTTGAAAACATAGAGTTGGCTTGGAGAACTTGTATTTTACTCCCTTCATTTTGACAGTCACATAGTTTTTCATGAAGGCTTTGAACATAATTATTTTAATAAATTTTTAACTGTTTTGTACTCAGGCTTGTTTTTTTTCCCTCCAAAACAACAAAAGCTGAGATATTTTGATAGAATCTAGCCAGTCATGCAGCATGAGTCAGAGCACAATGTTTGGACTCCTTTAGCTACTCCATGTCTTGGCAGACTGTGGTACTTACCTTCTTTATATTGGGGAGGCAGGAAGTGAAGTCCAACAGCCTTTGCCTTGCAAGACAAGTGCTGCCTCTCCAATCTGGCAGTCGTTATACTCTATTACCTAGGTATGCTGCACAGCAATTAAAGCCTAGAGTTGTGTTTTAAGTATTCACTCAAGCTGACGCTACTCAGTTCCATAACTAAGACTGCTCTTTAGTTAACATGAGAATACAGTTCAAGAAGAAAGAAAATATCCCCCCTTGTGTATTCTCTTCTCTCAATTTTTGGGCCACTTGGAACTAAATTTGGTCCTGTGACAATTCCCAGGATTCTCTGAGCAGTTTAGAATTTGTCTCCTGAAGGCTTCCCACCTCATTCATGTTCAGACTCACCAGGTCAGAGGGTAAAGTAAAGCAGACATGCTGCTCTGTCAACTTGCTTGTCTCTTCCTGTTGGCCTGTCCCGGACTTTCCAGGCAAGGTCAACCTTTTTATTCTCTCACTCTCTCAGTTATTTTTGTACCTTTATCACCTCTTCTCTTTTGTTCTCCTTCAGAAATGTGCATTTCGTGCATTCCTCTCACTGAAAACAGTAGGCAAAAGAGAATTCCCCCAGTTCTACTCACTGTTTTTTTCCTCAAAGATGATTGCAAAAGTTCAGTGTTCCCCATTGTCTCTGGATTGGTGCCTGTGTGTTAATGAACTCATCAGACAAGCAGCATAAGAGAAGTATTTCAGATTAACAGCTTCTCATATATCCACTCCATTTTAAGTTGTGCGCACCCAGAGTCCCCAGGATGTCACAATATTTTCTGACAACATTCCTTGGCTTTCACCCACACTCATGCATAATCCTGACTTTGCACAAGAGCTCAGTCAAGCAGCGCCTTGGAAAAACCAATATCCAGTAACAGGTGACAGTACCAAAGTACTTTTCTCTTTCGTCTTGATCCAAAAACCATTTACACGCTTACAATGTCCATACTCAGATCTAAAATATTTCAGCACCCTTAAAACACTATTTCACTGCATGAGGTTTGTTCCATTAAAACCCAGCCATGGGCTCAAAACTCAGGATAAGCAGTAATAATAGCCTAGGGCCCTCACCGGCTGCTACATAAATGTCTGTGTCCAACATAGTTCTCTCAAACAATGTCACATACATTTAAGCCAGTCCAGCAGAAATATCGTGTTAACTGTCTTCAAGATCAGTATTACTGCAACAAGTAAGTAACACTGCTTTTTTTTTGCAATTCAGTTTTTCATATTCAGTTATTGGTCTCTGTGAACAGAGAACCAAATGAAATTTAATTTTTCTTCTTTGAGAAGACCTTTGCAGACCAGGACTGCACAGAAGTACAGCAGTGAGGGTGCGAGAGAGATAAAGATCAATCAATCTGTAACTAGTTGAAGGTACTAAAAATACTATCATAAGAATGAGGAAGAAGAGGATAAAAGCCTTCCTCTTTCCCTTAGTGCAGAGCAGCTAAGCAGCAGCACAGTCAAAGTTGGCAACCATTGGGCTTCCCAGACAAGAGGACAAAATGTCCAAGCACTGCCAGTCCTGACAGCAAAGCGTGTCACTCCCCCATCCTCTTTGCAGGTTAAAAAAATCAACAGCAGCTTATAAGATACCGAGGTCACAAAAGACCCTGAGACATGAATTTAGAGTGGCTGGGACATTCCATCAGAGCCAGAAACAGTGATTGTTGCAGCTGCTTCCTGCAACACAGCACTTCCCGCTCCCTCCAGTCAAACTGTTTTGGATTTTTTCCTAGCCAATTCACCCAAAGGCCAAGAATCCACTGACATGTTTGTCAGAGTTTAAGACCTGCCTCCTCTGCCAGGTCTTTTCTGAGAGAGAAGAAACAAGGCAAAACTGATGAGTTTCAGCTTAGTCTCATCAACTCTTAATCAGTGCTTACATAAATGTTAAATGGAAAACATTTTATGAACTAATTTCTCAATACACTTTCAAACATCTTCAAAAGATATTTCTCTTACTGGTAGCTACTAAAATAAGGATTTTGTTTTTTGTTTTATTCTCATTTAAGCAGATCTTAAGGGCATGAATACACATAATTAAGCTTTCTGGTATTCATACACTTTGCTTTGCCAACACCAAGGCAAAAATTATCTACAAAAATTTGAAATATTCCGCCTCCAGACTGCTTCACGCTGGGGGGACTGTGAGGTATTCCTCCCTCCAGTTGGGGACATCATCAGGACAAATACAATACTTTGCAGAGCTGCAAATCCCTGTAGCTCTCCCAATAGCAGCTACCAGGAAGCTTGACTGCTGTAGAGAAGCATGGTAAACAGAATGCAGGTTACAACCTATTCAAATTGCATCCATTTCTTTCCAAATGGAATTTAACCCCAGGCAACCAGGGGAAGCCAGAAGTGCCTCAGAAAGAAGGATAATGGGTCAGCCTATAAGATAGAGTTTCACCTGGCTCCCAGACATGTCATGACTGATCTCCAAGCTGTCCTTTCTCAGAACTACAAGTGATCTAAAGAGAACACAAAGAAGGGAATAATATCAAATACCCAAATATCCTTCTAAAATGTTAAAACATTCCAGGGTTGTTGGGGTTTTTTTGGTTTTGGGTTTTTTTTCTGTCAGATGCATCAAATCCATTCAAAGAACTCTTGGCTAAGAAGGCCATTTAATTCTAAATCCTACAGCCCTTCTAGGTTACTCTGTTTCTTCCTTCCTTCCCCACATATCAGAGACCACTCTTGTCACCATGACAGAGCTGCACATTGTTTAAACACATATTTATGGCAAGAAGCAGGTTCTCTCTTGGCTGGCACAGTGAACTATGAAATAATTACTGGGAAGTGATAAAGTGTTATCAAAATAATAGTCTACTTGTAGTACAGCTGTATTTGTCATTTCAGAGTATCTGAACCACCCCAGCAGGTTTCAAAGGACAGTAACAGAAGAGGCCTTGCAGTTGTGGATACAGGATAAAATGCACTCTAGTAGCTGCTCAATGAAAAAAGGGTTGGTAGCTGGAAAAGACAACCTATACTTTTGGTTCTCCAGTATTTGTGTCAATTTTTCTCCCAGCAGCACATAAAGTCAAACAGACACAGGGAAAATGAAAGAGACTCTTGTCCCCTGTATCCCATAGTGCCTTATCAGATGTGGCCTGTGATGGAAGCATCAGGAACTGAGGCCACAATCTCAACTGCACTTTCTGGGGCTACAAACAACACAATCCAAAGGCCACCTCCTCAGTAACAATACAGAACTCTCAGTGTCTGAAAAGTAAGGGCTTCTAAAACTGTGGTGCTACTCATAGACTGACCCCCAGTGTCCTCAGCTCCACAATCAAATGTCTTTTATTATACTCCAAGATATATCCAGTGTCTAAAAACCTTAGAAGTTTTTGGGGCTCTTGATAATTTAAAAAAATTACAGAGCTGGCCAACTATCCGCACAGGAGTCAACATAATGTTTCATTCTATCAGAGGTCTTACAACCACAGAAGTGCTCCTAAACAGCTGGCACAGCTGTGAGTCAGGGCATAACACCAGAACAAGCTCTAAGAAAGGGCTTCATAGGCAGTGAAGGTGACTAATTATGTTTTCTGGCTTCAGGTTAGTTTTACTATGCCAGGTTAGCAATACCTAGCAATACATCCATGCTAATCTACGTTAGGCTAGCAATTACCAACCACACAGGGAACACAAGGGATACCTACAGCACTGGAAGCATTTTTAGTCCTCTTTCCAAAAGCTGTTACAAATGCTTTCTACATTCTCTGAAACACTCTTCTCACAGCAATAAGAAAACTATCATAAAACCATAGATAAAACACCTTAGCCTTATGGGCTGAATTACTTTTTGAGCAGGTTGATTTTTGGGAGGTTTTTTTAGAAAGAAATGCAACATTGAGTCAAACCAAAGTTATACTGCAGTGTCTATAATGAGATTTCCTTTCCTATGAGAAGCAAAGGTCATCATGTTGATATTCCATGAAAGTCTGTAGCTTTCAAGGCATTTTGAATAATGTAAGAATATGTCTGCATTTGCAGAAGTCTCCTAAAAATACCTAATGACATTGTCAGCACGAGGAGGTTAGTCAACATTTCTAACATCTACGCAAAGGTCAAAGCAAATAAAATAACTTGGAGTGCTGAGCCCAAGGGCATTCTCTGAAATATGGTTTGAACACAATCCATCAATATGTACTTTTTCTTTTCTGTTACCCACATAATCACCAGCCCTGTTTCACCATAAATCTGTTGTTCAGAAGTGTTCAAAAATGTCACAGTATTGGTCATCTGTGTCAGTTGCCCAACAGTGATTTATTAAAATGTTTGGCTAAACAGGTCATCATCCCAGTGGCACATAATAAATCAGGAAGCACTTGACAATATTGGTGTTACAATAGGTGTGACTGACGGTGCTGCCAACTATTAAAGTTGCCAGGCATTTCCATGAGAAAGTCGTGTTTTCAGTTACTTGCAGCTTTGGCAAACTGTTCAAGCTTTCTATGTTAGAATTCTGCATTTTTATTTTGTTTAATGGAAATTTTAGCCCAAACAGGTCACTTCTTGTACAAGCAGTCCAGGGTACAGTATGTTTTATTTGTTTAAGAAAAAAACAAGAATACAGTTTGCTAGAAGATCCAGCACTCTGATGTTTTCAAGAAGCCATCTTGACATGCAACAAGGATGGTCTGCATTTATGGCTGTGATCTCAGCTACCCAAACATCACCCTAGACAAGGTTAAGTTGACAGGTGGAGAAAAAAATGTTTCCACTACAGTTTGTTAGGTGTTACAAGCACCATAATAGTACCATCTGCATCTCATGTGTGCCTGCTGATCAAACAGTTCTGTTGTCTTACAGGTGTAGTTCCCAGCTGCTTTGAGCCAGTCTGAGCCAAGGGACTGATTAAAAACTGAGCCTGGAAGAGGGAAGCTTCTTCTGTCAGATTTTAAAGAAACAGAGCTACTAAAAGAGAGAGAGCAAGAAGCAGGTGTGTAAAGCTGCCAGCAGAAACACCCATCAGAGGGATCTGTAGGCTAGAAAGACATTGATCTAGAACTGTTGCCGGCGACCTTGCAAGGAGGCTCAGAAGCCATTGCAGACTTTAAGGAACAATTTTTTGCTGGCACTTCTGAAGTAAGCTCATCAGGATTGCAGATGCATGATTTAGAGATTAAATTTTTGTTATAAATTCAAACAGAAATTTGATTTGCTGGCCCCTCTGTACAGGGATCAACATCATCTGCTCCCTGTGTCTCACACCCAGAATGGCAAATGATTCACAAGCAGTGCTTTTATGGAATATGTAGTTATTGATTAAAATAAAATCTTATGGAATCCTTCAGAAAGCTGGAGTATCAAATTAGAGACTGGGAATGAAAATGTCCATGTAATAATCAACAATTAAAACAAAAAGTGCATTTAGACTGACCACATTAGCAATCCTACACTTATCAATCCCAAAGCACCTGGACATAAACTAACAATCAGCTACAGTCCAAGAATGGCAATGTACTAATTCACTGGTTCAGCCCTTAGAAAATCACTTCTGAAAAATAAAGTCTATTCTCAATCAGATCTACTACAGGAGAGGAAGTAACATGTCCCAAAGCTTGGAAGTTTGTTCATGAAGTGCCTCAATCCCTGCTGGTGGAAGTAGTAAAAGCCCATTAGTGACACTGCTCAAATACACATAGGCACCTCCAAACAGCACTGACATGACAGCTGCCTTCCCACAACCAACCACCCAGCTATGAGGCGTGATGCAGCCCTCAGACATTGTGTAAAAATCCTAAGAGAAACCAACTGCATTCACCAGAAAAAGCTATTACTGCTATGTTTAAATATATTAATTAGAACCCTTTTAAACCCAAATGCTGAATAGCCTTGATTAACTTGCATCCTCACAAGAATCCAGTGATCTACGGCAGATCTGAATGACTCATGCCTGAAGATGGACCTCTCCAATGCTACAGTGCAACTACAACACTGTAGTTCTCTCATGCTTCTAGAGCTGGTTGCAAAAACCTTCACTGCTCACAAGGTAAAATGTTTCACAGCTGAGAAAATGCACACTTCAAATATATAGGAAGAAAATATTCTGTTACATTTAAGGGTCATATAGAATAAACTTGCAACAAAGCAGTTTAAATGACCTGTCAAATATTAAGAGGTCGAGGAGCTGCTAAAATTTAGAAAATGATTTTGAATGTACATTCAGTATCAACAGAAATGCACAGATTCCAAAAATCAAAGTAGAGAAAAAAAAGTCTTCAGAGTACCTCTGATGATACCAGCTCTCAAACTTGTCTTTAGATTAGGATTTTGAACAAAAAACTTCCCTCTTCCTGTTACAGAAAAGAGTGAACTCATGTTTTGTGCATTCTAGGCACTGGTATGAAATTTCATGGAAGTGAGAATTTCATCTCCACTGAAAATGAAAAGACTAACTTGTGTTCTACTTGCAGTGATGTATTTCTAAGCGTCAGACGACAAGCTATTGATAGTCAGGTATCAAATAAAGATATGCACAGTTCAACAAGCAAACATCTCAAGTCTCAGGTACTTACTAAAACCACATTTCAACATCCCAAAAACCTGTGAACTTGCATTCATTTTTCTCTCCCAAGGATAACCAAATATAATCTTGACTTTTCCCTTTAATCTCCAAGTCAAGCCAAAACTTCAGTTGCCAGTTTTTGGCAATCAATCCAATCCTGATACCATGCCCTTCTGTGGAATCCAGTCAGCCAATTTACTCAACATAGGATACATTATTGGGCTTCTCTGAATCAAAACAGTAAGTTACTTCAGTTCTCTTATTTGATTAGATTATACTTACCCAAGAGTAAAACTACAAACTATCAAAATTCATTTCATGCTTGCTACACTCTATTTGAAACAGCCTCTCTCTGCATATGTGTTCAGGAATCTGTCATTAAAACATCCTGGTTGTTAGGAGTCAGACACAACATGTTAATGAAAAACTATGTGAAAAAATAATACTGTGAACAAGCCCCACTGCACACTGCACTAGAGGGGGCAAATTAATCAAGTTCCACATGGGATATAAACTGAAAAAGTAATTGTGGGCACTTATCAGCATTGCTCACACCCTTCCTCCTTCTCCTCTCCTCTTGTGTTAGATTAGAAGTTGCAGAGAACACACCGTGGCAGAGCAGAGAAAACAGGAGAAGAACTTCAGACTAATTGCAACCTTCTGGTCACCACCACTGGTCCTAACAGAACACACCCAAAGGTGGCCATACATCTCTTGTTCACTGAAACAGGAAGATAATGAACTCCCAATGCTCAGCTTTTTCTAACCTGCACTGGCCTTTAGAGGGAACATTGCTACCTGCCAGACCCTTCCTTTCCAGCATGGGTTGCCTGCACAACTAAAAAATTCATGTGAATCAAAAGTGATCTGCTTAAGGGATGATAAAATCTCCCTTTTGGGAGCTTCTCAAACATCATCAAGGGAATAACTCTCTTCTGAAAAATAACTGATACACTAAAACAGACATTAAATTACGTTATCTGATATCACACATTTACATGCAGAAGCACTAACAACATTAAAGGCAAGAGCACGAAACACTTTTAAAGTCTTTTCTTTAAGCTGAGTGACCTTGCTGCAATGACATGTACATGAAAACTGATGAATTTTCCCTTCCTTTTCCTCAGGATCGTGAGGCTTCCATCTTGACAGGGTCCTATCAAGATACAAGCTCTGCTTCTGAAATGCTACACCTCTCTTTTCCATGGTGTATACTCTGCCCCTTGCTCTTGTTCTTGGATAGATGTGGACTATTTCCGTCTCTGGAGAACCCATTCTGCATCCTTTATACATGTTGCAAAGCCATTCTCTCTTTGTTTCGCACACAGGTATCCATCACCCACCTTTCTGAAGGCATGAATAGCCATTCACTCTACAAGAGTTTTTCTCAGATAGCCACAGAAGTATGCTTATTTCCTACTGAATGGCAAAAAAATTTCAATTTTAGAAGAAAGGCTATTTCTTTCTAAAGATCCTGGTTTTATTTTCTTCTTTGTGCATGTCAGGAGCTGACTAACCAGTATGCTGTAAAGACCTGCAACAATATTTTATTTCACTTTTCTTAAAATTCATGTCAAGTCATGCACAACATGCATACAAATGAAAAATACCCCAATTTGTGCTACTGATGCAAAGGATTTCTCAGGGATTTGAAGACAGGAAAACTGCAATAATACCTAAAATGTTTTCTTTAGAGGCATGTAAGTTTTATAATCAGCATCAGTAAGCTAAAATAGTAATTAGAAATTATTAGTGCTTTTGTTTTCTTATGGACACATTAAAACAGATTAGTTTGTTAAATGTTATTTAGTATTAATATTGCTATCAGGACTGCTTAATAGTCAAAGAGATCCCACTTGATTTCAAACATCCTTGTTGATGTTCAAATGAAAAGTTGTTTAGAAAATGATGCTTCAATTACAGTAACAAAACCCCGAATCTGTCAAGGTTCCATTTCATATTTGAGTAGCTACCTGGAGGCATCAACCTATTTGCCAGTGGCTGTTGTGTTACACATTACCCAGAAACTAAGTTAGTGTTCAGCAAAACATCCTTTACAGTTTAATGTAAACACCCTTTACAGTTTCATGCAGACACGTGAAGAAAAGACCAGTTTACAGCAGAGTCCAGAACTCATCTCAAGTATCACACAAGCATCAATAACGACATTTTTCCATGTGAATTACCCCATATTACTGAGTGTTTAGGAAAAGGTGGCTGCACGCTACCTTTGCTGTGCCAAGCTGCCCATAAAATTTCTCTGCAGGACCCACTCTCTCTGTATACAAGGCTCAGAAGGTGCACCTGGTTCTCATCACAAGCTGCCTTGCACAATCCAATGCTAGCTCCTATGAGATTTTAATTCCAAGAATACATATTCTTAGATGGCATGGATGATCATGGGACAGACAGTAACTTCTACTTGGTTTCTTTTTCCTCCTCCTTCCCATCCACTGTTTCCATTGCTGCATTTCAAATTTGTTTCACTGAGGAATCTATGGGGAGTGTTGATCTTCTGCCCTAACACATTTCCTGCAGCGTCCAAATAAACTGTACTTTTATTTGCACTTCTTCTGATTGCCAAAAGAATTACTCTTGTTCTTCCCTGTCACACACTCTGAGGAAGTTGTGGCTCTATGAGATTGACACCAAATAACTGCTCTAGTGATCTGCTACTTTAGTGACTTGGATTCTATGACTCCCATCTTGACCCTCAGTTTTAGGAAAGCAACAGAGAACAGCTATCTGACAAGTACCATCCCTGTTTCGTAGTTTTTCAATTATTCAGTGTCAGGCTCCCTCCCCACTCTGCCAGAAATATGCTGCTAAGTTAGCTACAGAATGCACGTGAACAATTTCCAACTGGAGAGATAAACAAGAAGTGATACTACTCAGCAGGCCCTTTCTCCCGTGTGCAGTTACAGTGTTTGGAGACTATTCAAATGTCTGAGAGGATACTGGACTGTCTCAGTGATAGACAGACTTATCTATAGTTCCAGTCAAGCATTATTTCGGGACTTTTTTTTAATTTGTTTTTAAGAACTGAAGATATGAATATTAATTAGCCATAAGAAAGGACCATGCATAAGGGGAAAACAGAATAATATGTTTTTCTCAAGCATCTGGAGGGATCAGAGTCTTTTCCTTGTTTACTGTGTTTCTCATGGCAAAGTTTTTGACCTGCTATGAAATAGACAAGCAGCTTTTACAGAATGCCCTATGCAACAGAGAGATAAAGCAACTCTTTTTGTATGTCTCTATTACAAAACAAGGTATGTGATGCTTCTGAAAAAGAAGTACAAGACAGCATCTCCTCTTAATTATCATCTTCTGCCCTAGGGTATCTTTCACTATAACTAGTTTTTCCAAATTCATCCAGTAAAAGGAAAACTCTGTCCTGCTAGGATGACAAAAGTCTCACAACAAAAACATCTTTATTAAACTCCAGAGCAGAGGTAGAGTACCTCTGTGTAAAAATGAAATACTGATTAAGCAAACTGTCAGCAACCTGATTACATAACAGAACAGATTACCCACACAAGAGCAGAAAATCTTGCATTCCTGTACTTTTGCTCAGGCTTTCCCACATAGCCACCTGCACAACACATTCATTACAAACCCACTGAAAAACAGCAGATCTCTATTAACTGAACTCAAAGCCAGTACTGCAAAATTCAAAAGGTGCAAAATCAAGGCTGAAAACTTAACCCTGCTTCTTTGGATGAGCACATTACAAGGCAGAATGACCATATGAGAGTGCATTAAAATGCAGTCAGAGCAGTAGGCCTGTCACACATCTCCTTTCTTGGTTCTACAGAATCATAGAACAGCTTCCACTCAGATCTATGATCCAATTCATCCTACATGCAGTCAGCAGTAAGGAACCACTGATGCCCATCAACTCCTGTCATTCTGCCATGCCTCAGTAACAATGGACAAAGGAGTTCATCTCTCCTCGCTTTCTATCTTCTCACACAGGCGTACAGACAATGGCCGTCATTTTCTTTTAGATTCTACACTGACACACTCATTTTACCTTTGTGCTCTGACATTTTAACTCCAGGATCTCCATCTGTTCCTCCTCTTCCTTACTAGGCTAAAAAGCATCTCTGTTTTATTAATGTATCTGTCTGACCTACATTCTCCCCAACACCTGTCTGCCTTTCTCAGCTCCAAATTTAAAGAACTCCCAATTCCTAGTCTGTTTTCTCTGCCAAAAATTGCACCCTGGCTAAATGAGAAGTCACCCAAATTTGACATGCAACAGAAAGAAGCAAAATCTTACAGATCTGTCATTGAAAACAAATGCAATTCTACTTTTTCAAAATTAGGAGTATGTTTGATGAATACATTTATATTTCTTCCACTGTTCACCTCCTCCAGCCCTAGCAGCATTTAAAAATATTTACGAAAAAACTGTAGAGGTCAACAGAAAATAAGCAGGGTGACTTTACAGCTGAGTTCATAACATGAAGAATAATTGTCAATTAAAGCTAAATAGCTTAGAAAAGCATCAGCCCAAAAGAAAATATTTTGACTTCACCAGTTTAGATAAAAGGTAATGTCTGTGTTAGCATTAGGTCATCTCTTTTCCTTGATCAACTTTCTACCCTTGGAAAAGTCATGTGAGTGACCCTACCCCTTCAATTCCTTTCATCTGCAGATGTTGTACTCTTTTTCCTCCCTCCCTATTTGTTAGCAGTGCAGACTAGAACTTAAAGCTGTCAAAGGTTCTGGTTACAGAGAGTTACCCTAAGCTACACAGTTGTGACTGGCTTGTTTTCTGAAACATGAAAAAAAGGTAGTCTCAATTTTTCTGTGATGGAGAATCTGCTAACACAAAGAAGAAAATTTCAAGCCAGAGATAGTACACATAATAGCAGCACAAAGAGCCTGATTCTGTAAGCACAAAACACTTCCCAATGCACCACTAAATATAACATCAAAGCAATAAAAAATTGCATTGAAGTGCTAAGCACTGAGGCAGCAAATACCTCCCTCATGATCAGTACTCAAGCTCTGTATCATCATTTGACAAAGTCTCAAAACTCAGCACATGTTAATGGGTCATAAATACCCAGCTGCTCAGGGACATCTACTTTGCCTTGTGTGCAAGCTGTTTCTACAAATGTCCACAAAAATGTACAAAGGCCCACTAAAATGTCTGGGAAATAACAGTGCACAAAGCTATTTGCTATCTACACAGAGGACAGAAGGAGGTCAAATTTAACCATCACAAGAGAGAAGCAGTGGAGAAGTGCCTGGCAGTACTTTGAGGGGAAAAGGGAAAATTTCAGCCTAGTCCTGCAAAGATAAACAAACAGCAAGGAAAAATGAGGAGGGGAGGTTAAAGATCCTACTGATCTGCTAAGTGACTAGCAGCAAGGTGGGGGGAAAAGAAAAAGAAAACTTATCTGGGACTCTTCAGGTTCTCTCCAAGATTAGGATCACAGCTCTGCACACACAGCTCCAGAGGCTATTGGTTGCTCTCTCCTCACAATGCTCATTTCAGTAGTATTCTGGGGCCTTAAGTGCTTTTCTTTGAAAGATATCACACAAGGGTATACAAAGAAATGGTGATTTTGATAAACTTAGAACACTCAGAACACAGCAATATGACAGAACTGATATTGAAATCTAATGGGTATTTTTAAGCATACGATCTGTCTGCAGTCCTCCATTTTGGTTTAAGAATATTTGAAAGTCAGTGGTAGAGGTGCTGACTCAGTTTTTTGTCATATAATTGATAGTGAATTGTTTTAAATAAATGTAATAATGAGCTGAAAAGTAAGAATTCCTACTCTCCTTGCTTTTATAAATCAATTTTTACCACTAACAGAGGCTGCTACAAGTCATACCTTTAATAGGAAAGATATAAATACTAATACATGCATAAGGCTTTTTAAAAACCCACTGTTTCTTCAAGTGTCACAGAGAGAAAAAAATACAATCCATGAAGATTCATGAACAATTCTTTCTTGTGAAACTACAAATGTCAGAGTAAGGAAATTAATCTTGCCTTACTGTCTAAGTCAAAATAATTTGAATATCACAGCAAATAGTGGATATAACTCTTCCACTGTTAATATCTTTCTGGATCCTCTATAACAGATCATGAGGACATATCAGCTTTGCAAAAAATTCAAGAAACATATTTTTCTCCATTAGACAAAACAAGCTTTCTTACTAAAACCTTGTATTTAAACTCTGTTCAACAAGTAGCCAGGAGAGCAGGAACTGAGTTAACAAATGTCTTAAGTTTAAGAATTAAATACTCATAAATAAAAGTAGAATAGTAAGTCACATAAATAATTCCCGAAAACTGAAGGTTTTTTTTAAAAAAAACAACCTCTGAGTTTTTCTGCTTAAGCATCTTCCTCTCAGACTGACTTTCCTTGAAGATAAAAACCTCATTCCAAAACATCAGGTTATGTCTCATACCAATGCCTTCTGCAACATTAACACTACTATACTTATGTTACAGTACGATGGAATGCAACCAAGACCAACATCTAACAAGGACAATTGTGCTTGATCAGTCTAAAATAGTTCTAGGGGTTAATCAATAAAAGAGTAAATAAAGGAGAACTAGATGACATTTGGTGATGCAAGATGAATTGAATTTATCCCTGGCCATTGCAGCTGGCAAAATAAAATAAAATAAAATAAAAATAGTAGACTATGTGGGCATGGGAGATGGTATAACATGAATATGGTTATCCCTATCACAGTTTGATGTTATGCCTGAAGTATGGTAGTCAATTTAGACAGCAGAACAGTTTAAAATGCTGTCCATTGACAAAGATTGGGACTTTACTGTTTGCTGAATCAAAGAATTGTGAAATTTACTTGATAACACATTTGTGTGACTGATGAATGGGTTAGAAAAAGGGGACTCTATTCACTCATCCCATAGAAAACAAAGGGACCAAACATCTAAAGATTCTTTCATCATTCTCAACATTATGAAGAAGCCATGGAAATGACAAACACTAAAGGCAGCAACTCAGATATTTCATACAGATGGTTACAATGACTGGAATTGTAAATCCTCAGAGAACAACACAAGATACAGAAGGAGCTGACAACAGAGCACTCTACACAACCTATAGTAGGTACAGGAGTTATTTAAGTTCTCCTAAGTGTAACTACAAACTAGGTACCTGTAAAGATCTTTAGGTGTCAGAGCAGATAAGCCAGAGCAAGATGAGACAGCAACAAACACCGTTAGCGCATCCATCTAAAAAGGCTTGGCAAAACAAAACATTGTCATTTTCCTGTTGTTGCATGACAACAGGAAGCAGTACATGACCAAATATTTGCTTCTAAGAGTGCAAATAAATTAACCTTTTTTAATGGAGAACCCCAGCGGTAAAGGTACGTTACCTTCAGTTACTAAACAAATCAACGACTCTGGAATAATTTTGTCCTCCAAAGGGCTCCTCTATATTTAAACAGATCAATAGATATAGATAAATATCCTTTAGCTTGTAGAGCACCTCTATATATTCAGTAGGTTCAGTCTGACATTTCTCACCTTGCATTTTGGAGCAAGAAAAGAGGGCTTATTCAAGAATGCTGGTGGGTACAGAAAAAATACACCTCCTTGACATGAGAGCCAAAGCTTTTCATTTCAGCATTCAAGTGAATTTATTCAGCTGAGAACCAAGGAATGCTAAATACTGTGGCCCTCATAGATGTTATTCCTGCATTAACTGTACTACACTAGAAGTACAGATACTGGCATTAACAGGGACTAGGCTTTCTCAGGCACCAGAGACCATGAAATCTTATCAGTTCGCTGCTTTATCTAAGGCAATTAGCTTTGTTGAGAGGCAAAGTTTATTAGCTCAAAGCAATGCTGTGCTTACAACATCAAATTGCTTCTAAGACTTCATGGGTTACATCTGCAGAGAACTGATGAGCTACATGAATATAAATCTACTCAGGAAGCACAATGCTACAAGATTTAGACTGACCTCAGAGGATATTCACAATCATAGCTATCTTCAAAGTAACCACACACCAAGAATGCAAAGAAGCTGACAACAAGACAAAAAATGGAGCTGGTTTTAGACTAAAGAAATGGCAAGGAGCTACCCGCAGACAGTCTCCACAGGTAAAAATCTCCTTTTTTTTTCAGTCCTATTTTTCTGGCAGCAAAGTCATTATATGCATATACACACATACAACCCAATAGGCACAGATTAAGACAACTAAATATTCAAACCTGATATATAGGTAATGTTTGCACATTTTTAGAGAGTTTGCAGGTTTTTCTGTCCTCTAAAAGTTAAGAGAAATGCATGAATTTTTCCTCCTCTACCCCATAATTTCTACTAATCAGTGACATTCAAAGGTGACCTGAACAGACTTGATGTATTTCTCGTAAGTATGAATGATAGACTATATTCATGACAAGGCCTTTCATTGATTTACTGTAGCTTACTAAATAACAGAATGAATGTATGGCATATGAGGTTTTGCCCATAACAGCAGCAAACAGGATCCAAATGTCTACAAGAGCAGCTTTTAAGGGACAGAAAAAGTGAAAAGTAGTCAAGAGTTCTCACTCCCTTGTCAGCTAGTTTCCAATCCTTATTTCAAATGAATATATTTTATGTACTTACAATACATAACAGATTATCTCCTTTTAATTATCTTTTTTCTTTACTGTTATTAAGTAAGAATTGCAACTAAAGAACATTTTTCTTCATTCTTCATACTGCATTCTACAGACAGGAGCATGAGGTGGCACTACCTATGAGGTGAGCAGAGGAGAGCTACAAGCATTTCTTGAACTTTAGTAAGCCATACATGATTTAATGCCATATGTTGCTCACAAAACAGTTTGTGAATTACTGCAATGAGTACCGTTTTATAGCCCCAGATTTAGGTGAGAAAAGTGTTAGATGTCTCAGATTGATAAATAAATAAATAAATCTTGTTTACTGCTTCTATACATATGTGACCCTCTTGTCACACCACTCCTCTTGCTTCTTTTCCTTGACCTTCAGCTGCTCTGTGACATTCTTCTGAGCTTCAGGCATCCTCCTGCTTCTGAAGGTGGAACATGTAACCTTGGAAATAAAATCTAAGGACAAAGGAGCCCTACATCCCAGTGTATTTCTGCAGCTTTCTTTAAAATATATGTAAAGCAAGAAGTAAAGCCAGCCACTTTTGTGTTTTGAAAAGCATCACACCTGACCCAAAGCATCAAGTAGGAACCATTTTCCCTCTGATTGAAGCTAAGGATCTTAAAGTCAAGAAAATAAAAATGGGAAACTTTTTGCATGCAAGAGCCCTGAAAACATTTTTGCTACTACTCCGATTATTCTCGATTTTAAAAAATGCTGCTATTAGACATTCCATATTTAAACCGCAATTCATAGCCTCGTCTCCTAAAATTTTTGTTACATATCTGTACTAGTTCAAAAATATCATATCTGGAAACAAGGTGTGCAATATGTGAATTGTGCTACAGCAGACATAGGACAGCTGCCACAATTCCAGTCTGTTGTAGAGGGCTTTGCCTGCATTTATATTGCATTATTACCTTCTGTCATGAGAATCTGGTTGAATATCTTATCCAGGCTCTAACACATCTCCAGTTGCTCCCCAAAGAACAACCTGAACAATCCATTCCACAACATCTGTCAGCCTCATAGACTGGAACGACCATGTTTTCAACACTCAGCCTTGCAATCACATCTGTTAGAAACAACTGTCTGAACTGAAAACCATTGCTTGGTTTCAGAAGAGCACCTTAGGACTTTTCAAGTCTTCTCAAGAGAGCAGAGGACTACTGATGATGATGATGAACATCCAGCCTCCTGCCCATTACAAAGTTTTCCTCCCATTTTCACTATTCCAGTGGATAAACTAGTGAGAGACTTCCTAAACAGCCTGTCAGCATAACGTCTGCAGATTAAACTTACACAGGAGCATGTAACAAACAAGAAGAGTTTACATACACAGAAATCTTGAATGCAAAATCACATTCCTGTAATATCAGACAAAAAAACCCTATTCCTCTCCTACCCAGGGAACACCTGTGTAAGTACAGTAATTTCCTGTACTAGGATTTTTGCTGCTCTTTGAATGAAAGTTGTACTACACAAAGACTTCAGGACTAGACACAGCAGGTGTTCCCACATCCACCCACGCCATGAGTTAAGCTAATAAGGAAAACAAAAAAGCAAGCTGCAGGAATGTGGTACACCATGGGATACATAGCCCCACCAGGGAGCCCAGACAATGGCTGATACAAGCATAAGCAAACCTGGCTGATAAGAAGGCATCATGATAGTAATTCCAGCAGAAAAAAAATCTTTTGGCCTAGGTACTTTCATTTTCCTTTCATTCCCTTCAAAAGACAAGACTGTTTCCAGATCTTTTTCCTGATTAAAAACCAGTTCAAATTTTACTGGAAAACTCCAGGAAAAATTTCAAGAGTGCTTCTATTTTTCACTGAGCCCCACTATTAACAGTAGATACATGAATTACCAATTTACTGAACGCCACATGCCGGGTAGGATGCTCCAAATTCCAAAGCAGTAGCATAAAAGTAGACACCAATGTTACCTTGACAATTGATTCTAAAAAGCCAATGTTGTATATGTGCTAGTGGCTTGTCTGTCAAGGGATAAGGCAGAAAGAAGTAAAATCTGCAATTCACTCTCTTAAGTAAGCATTCTTAAATTTGGTAGAGTAGGAATAGGGTTTTTTTTGAACAGTCAATAGAACTAAAAACTGGGTGAATTTTTCTGAGAACATTCAAAGAATATCCAAATCCCAAAGTGAGGAAGCAGGGAACTATGAATACATAGACAAAGTTTAGCTCCTTTTGGGGGGGTGAAGGGGTAAATTTACTTATAATTTTTTTAGAACCCTTTGTTTTAATTCTTCTGAGAGCTGATCACACAGTGAAGGGCTCAAATTATCTGAGAGCTAAGCCAACACATTCTTTGACTTCCAACAGAACATAAAAGATCTGTTAAGACTAATAGACAAAGTAAACCAGCCTCCCAATGCCAATAGTAGAAGGCTTGAACACAAATCATTCCCTTGAAAAATCAATAAAGATACAAATATGACAGCTATTCCAGGAAATGGCATGACAGCTATGGATGGTATACCCTCCTCCAGGCTTCAAGAAACATTCCACAACCTGGGAAGGAGTCAGGGGTACAACAAGATACTTGGCTACTAAAATGAGGTTACAGATACTGATCCAACCAGCATAATGAGGTTATAACTGCCGAGTCCACTGGCATAAAGAACTCCAAACTCAGTCTTACCCACTGGAGCTGCATTTCTGTTGCTATAGGATGAACTTCACAATATGCCTGGTTCTGCGCAGCTCCCAGAACCAAGGGGTAAGGCAAATCCCTCATCTTCTGCTAAAATTCTATGGACCTGGCACTACCCACACTCCCAGAAGAGCAACATCATCTCAACTTTCTGAGCCTCACGCTCACTCCACACATGCTTAGGAAAGCTTGAAAGGAGCCATAATGTTGCCTAAGAGGCTTGAGAGGGCAGACAGCTAAATAAAGACAGAAACATGTATGCTCTCATCTACACGAGTTTTAAGCCATTCTTTAATCAACAAACATGTAATAGCAGTAGTCTTGATCTTAATTATATCTGGCCATTACACAGGAAGGGAAAAAGCCAGATCCATATTGCTCTTGGGAATTTGCAAGAACACTAAGTTGGAACGTTATCTGCACATGCAACAGCACTCAGCCCACTCCTCTCAATCACCTTGCTGAGCATGTGCGTGACACCAATCAGCAACTTCTCAGTGACACTAGGTTTTATTTGCTCAAAATTACGGTCTCTACTTTTACACGTTAACAAGAAGATTTTATTTCCTTCTGTTTGAAATAATTATATAATTGTCACTGAACTTCACACTGATAAGTAAATGTTCAAAGCCACAACCGAGATAGATTTCATGATTCAACAGAGGGAACAAAAAGACAACTAAAAAGAAGTTCATGCACAACTGATTCAGCTATTAAAGTACTCAAGTTAGCTACATCAGGGGCATCCATCTTGCACTGCTTCCCCAGCATTAGCCACATCCCAGGAAAGTCCACAGCCTTAGTCATGTCAGGGCACCAAGAACGGCTTACATTAGGCAAAAAAACTGATGAATTATGTCTTCACACATCCATCTATGTATGGAGCCATTACAATTACATCTATATTGTGTTACTCTGCTTTCATAGATAATCTCTCTGTAGCAAAGCTTCACTTCACAGAATTAGGAGTATTTTCTCCCTTACCACAGACTTGTCAAAGAGAGTTTGGGGGATGTCTCCTAGTACACTCAGAGTTTCTTAAACACACCTTAATCCACCTTCGCACAAGACACTTTCACCCATTAAACTCTGCCATGTATTTCTGCACATGAACAAACTTTAAATAAGCAGCTTCTCAGGTTTATCGTTATCTTTCCTACCACTTCTCCTCTTCCCCATCAAGTAATAAGAACTTCTCAGAGATTCTTTTTTCAGATGGGCTCAATATCAAGCAAAATAGAGCAGTGGAAAAAGCATATGTATTATGAAACTTTGCAAAGTCTGAAAAATTCCAGTTTAGGGAGGAATTTAACAGAAGTTCATCTGAATAATATAAATTACAGAGGCTTTCACTAGCAAAATCACTGGAATTAGTGAGTTGTTTATTTGGTTGGGGATTTTTTAATCTTTCAGTATATTCCTGAGAGTGAACCATACCAACTGGGGACATGAGACAGAGTTGGTAAATATTGTAACAATTAGCTTTGCATTTATTTGATTACTTGTGGTGTCTTTTTTCCTGTGGGTATAGAGGAAATAGCAAAGGATAAAGGATGGCTCATTTGCTTCTTCTCATTGCCCTTCATATCCTCCTCTCTCTCTCTCTGTTGAAGGCTGATGAGCTACTGCCCCAGATGCAACAGCAGAGCAGTTCAATAGATCACATAAACAAAGGGTGTGCAGGCAGTGTTCTGCAGCAGCAACATCACAGCTCCCTGCTCCCATCTCTCCCACAGGGCAGGAGTGCATCAGTCCTACATTGCTTTTACTGGTCCGGCAGCTTGTCTGTTGCCTTGCTCCCAGTAGACATTAGAACAACACAGGACTTCTAGAATATTCAGAGAATCACAAAAAAAAAGTCTGGGAGCTTACCCAAGACTGACACCCTGCCTCAGGGAAGACAACTAGACACAAACCATTCATGACAGTTTTGTCTCACCTCTTCTTATCACCCTCCAATGAGGCAGTCACACCTTTCCTAGGCAACCTAATCCATCACTGAGCTCTCTTTGGGGTTACTTTTCTCACCTAAGCCTAGAGAAATCTCTTGTGCTACAATGTGATCCCATTATTTCTTGCAGTGCCCAGCACAGCCATAGAGAACAAACAGTTTTTTCCTCTTATTGTCATTTTCATATTCCAGTCTTCTCCTGATTAAGTTTGCTCTTGAGAGCAAAATCTCTGAAGTGTCCTGTTGGGGAAGATGAAATAGGAAAGCCTTATAAATATGATCACCTAGCAAAAGATGCTGAGAATATGGAAACTATAAGCGAGATTGAAATGAAAACAAGCTTTGAGTTACCAAACTCCAGTTACTGAACAACTGGAAAACAATGGTATGGCCAACTGAAGGTAATCTCCCCTTTGATTAAACAATACCCTCTGCTTGCAGACAGGTCCAAGGGTCAGAGCAGACCCTGCCAGCTTGGCAGAGAGTCCAAAAAGTAGATTTTAGAGTTTAAATATAACTCCGTATGGTAATGCAATGATTCTTATAGGCTGTATGTAAATGTTATAGGATTTGTGGCTTATATCAGATTGGTTAATGAAAATTAGAATATTCAGCACAGAAGATGATTTATTGGATTGTAAATGGGAACCGCAGTCCTTTTTCTACACCTTTTCTTTACTCTCTCTCTCTTGCTTGCTCTCTTACTTCTCTGACCTACTTCGAGCTGCGTCTGGCAGCTCCTAGCAGGTTCCCTACATCCACGCCCTTTCACAATAAACCTCATGCTCTAAGACCTGACTTCAGAGATCTCTCGTCTCCATCCGTCCCAACCGTTCAAAACCGAACAACAGCTCCTCACAGTGTCCCTTTCTGATTATGCTCTGGACTCTCCACATTTTTCTTTGAGATTAGAGTTCCAAACAGGACATCACACTAAACAGATGTAACAATGCTCACTGTTAGGGTTATTCATGCCTTACATGTATCCTTCCTACTTCTGGTTCTGCTCACCAGTGGGAACATCATGGTTTGGCAGCAATCATGAATTTTAAAAAAGCCTGTGCTTGCCCCATGGGAAATGTGAGGTAAGCAAACATATGTTAGGGGATAGGCTATGTGTTTCATCACCAAAGTTCAGATGCTAAAGAAGCAGACCTTAAACATATAGAAAGTTATGACCACCATCTTCTTGTTCTTCAACAACTGGAAAAAGAGTCAGCAGACTAAGCACCTTAATTTGACATTCCAGCCTCCTCCCTCACTATACCAGCTGAGCATATTGTGCTTCTCTTGCTACTTCTAAAAACAGACAAAGCAACCTAGCTGTGTAAGCCCAGTGCCAAGTCCCACAGCATGACCATCTCTTCTCAAGCATGGTCAAAATCAGTGAAGTGCCTTAATATGAACATTTCTGAGTTTCTTAGCTTCTTCCAGCTTGCTGACAATTGTTGGCAGCAGTGAAGTGGCAAATGGAATAGGCACCTTAAGTTACAACAGAAAGAACTACAGCAGAGGGAGACCGTTTATCACTTCTTCAACACAGATCATCAAGGTTATGTGCTAGGGCAAACAAAGAGTCTACTGAATGTTTTGCCCATTCTGTACCTCCTGATCCCCACAGCACTGCAGGGCACTAGTGCCCAAAACAATGTCATCTAAAACTAAGGTCTTACAGATAATAAGAAAGAATATCTTATGGATAACAAGGAAGAATAACTGAATGTCTTTACAGAACCATAATACCTCCACTTGCAGTGCCTTCCCTCAGCCAGGCAGAAGGGCTTCCACCATGCCTCTTCTTTCAACTATTCTTTCAGCCTTCATAAAGTAATATCATAGAATATGCTCAGTTGAAAGTGACCCATCAGGATCATCAATCCAAACAGAGTCTTGCTACTGCCCCCAGCCAGGCTGGACCACCAAACCTCTCATCTTTTCTCAGGTCTGCTGACAACAATCACCTGCTTCCTCCAGCTGAGCCCTTGATGGTTCCAGAGACAAGTGATGAGCCTCAGGCAGGGCTCTGGCCAGCCCCCTCAGCTACACTTTCAGAGTTAAGGTTCTCAGACACTGACTTATTGACCCCTCTCCTCCAGCTTTCTGCCAATCTGGAAAATTAGTAGGAGACCAAGTGCATCTAGGGCTAGTTTGGGAATGTTTATCCACACTATAGAAGAGTTTATACTAAGACTTAGATTAATTTGTATGCCATATATTGCACTCTAGAGCTCATGTTTATTCCCATATATGTGAGCCCCAAACCACCTTTCCTGTCCATCTCGAAGAATAGCAAAACAAATACTGAAGTTTAGAAACACTGCACTTCCACAGATCCATTAAGCAAAACTGAAAGTATATGAATAATTTAATAAGGGACTCAGAGGAAAAATTTTACATTTGAAGTGCTTTTCTGTAACCTCAAACACTGCAGAAACAGAAGAGCTTGCTGCCATGTCCCCAAACTTCGGAGTGCAACTAGTTGGCCTATCCAGATTCCAGTATAATTATCAACTAGCAACCTCTTCACATATATCTTCCCAATATTTTCACGTATCTTTTGCCTTCTTTTTAATTTCCTGTCCTTAACTGTTGTTGTTCACCATTAAAGAGTTGTTGTGGTTTACTCTGAAAGCAACTGTGTATCTGTGCTATCAGTGGAATACCTTTATATATTAAATATTACTATGCATTACTATTTCCTCCAAAGATAAGGCATCTGTTAGCCAAGACATGAATTCTTGTGAATAAATGCTGCTGGATTTTGGGGTGTATATGTGTGCCCTACATAGAGATATGTGCATGTTTGCATGTGTGTGTTTATACATAGGCAATTTACATGTCACAGAAATGGAAATGGGAACAAGTTAGAAAAATTTATCAAGGAAAGAAGCATCAAGTCTTTGAAACACAGAGCTGACACTGTTATAAACAGAATGAATATTGGGCCTTAACTAACCCTGGTAACCAGGGATTTAACAGTCTCTGTTAATAGACCACTAAAATGTGTGTGAACTCTTGTCACACCAAATAGTCCATGACTCCTACATCATATCCCAAGCAAAGGGCAGCACATCAGTTTTAACAAAGCTTCCTGATTTCTGCCTGTTTTCATTGAAATGACTGCAGAGAAAAATCCCTACAGGGTGGAGCTTGGGAGGCTCGGTAGGAAGCCTGGCTTGCAGTCCATTTTCCCTGCAGTCAACAAGCTTAAAGCGCTTGCACAGAAGCAACTCTTAGTTGTTTCAGCAGCTGCTGCTCCTTAAAATGTTACGACCTAGAATAAGGTACAGTTTAAAAATACTTTTCAAGGGATGAAATGATAAAGAAACTTTCTCAGGTAATGAGAGTGACTACACACTGTGGTGAGGAAAGCATTTATTTCAACCAGAACAGGACAACACAAACCTTACTGGCTCTCCCAGTACAGTTCTGATTTTTGGACATAAGGCTTGAAAACTTATCTTCTAGTTTTCAGCTACTCTTAGTTCAGTTGTATGGCAACAGCATGCACTGGCCTTTATTTTGCTTTGGGAGAAGACAAGCTGACATTGTTTAAAATAACATTTACCTACCCTGTAGGCACCTAATAGCATGAAAATACACAGCCAGACTGAGCTTTAATGGAGCTAAAGTGGATATGGATTTAAATTTTAAATTCTGTTTTAAGTTGAATCCTGTTCCGTAAATTCCTCACTGCAGGGAAAGTTTTTACATGAGAAACCTTTCAAGAGAAAAGGTTTTCAGCACTTGTGCAATGAAAAAATGATACATAAAACACAGTTTAGTGGGGATCCAAACAATAGAAAAGATTACAAACATCAAGAGGAGATTATGCTTAATTTGAATTGTTGTATGATGAATAAGCTTTCAAGATTTTCACCACTCAAAGGCTAATTTGATGGTTTTTTGTCTGATAAAAAAAAAATGTAGTAAAACACTTAAAAATTCTAAACTGCATAAGCAGGGCTTCCTGCAGATTTGACATAACAGAAAAGAGGTTCATTACGTGTGTTTTGTACCTCTAAATCAACATGCTACTGAGCTTTTTAGACAGGTGAAATAAGGAAACAAAACATGGAAAAAAGAAATGGTAAATACTAACACTCACAAATTCTGCCTCTTGGATTCACATCACTTCCATAACAGAAGTGATAGACATTGTTCTGGTTTTAAGACATTTGTATAAATTAAGAAAAATCATGAGCAAAAACCAATATCAGTATTGTTATAATATGGGTCAGGTTTCAGTGATCTTTTCAATTAAGTTTTAGCAAATGTTTCTCAGTTACTGAAAGATTGTTGGCTCTAAGGTCAATTGTAATGGAGTTTTTAAGGTCAATTCTCCTCCTTTAGAATTAATCCTAATTTTCGCCCACTGAAAAATCATCAGGAAGAAAGCCATTTCCAAACACTTAAGTATATTTATTACACTCATTTCCGCCCTGATTATGCAGATAACTGACTAGAATAAACCAATTCACTGCATATTCTAACAAGGGTGATGTTATTGGCAATTCACATCAACTCTATGACCTACACTGGCAACCTGCCTGCAAACGGCAGTGAATTTCCATAAAAGCCAGAAGATTGCTGTGGCCACCCTTTTAGCACAAGGACACAGCCTATGAAAGGTACCAGCCTCAGAATGCAAAGCCTAAGATCCAAATCTGTGTGCAACCTTTGGTCCAGGCTTGACTTACCAAACACATGCGTGTTCATTTCTCTAATTTGTCAAATAGAGTAAGTGCTAACAATGAACACAGAATTGTAGAATTGTTTGTGTTGGAAAAGACCTTAGGACCATTGAGTCCAACTGTTAACCCAGAACTGCCAAGTTCACTTCTAAACCACGTTCCCAGGTGCCCCATCCACGCATCTCTTAACTACTTGCAGGGATGGTGATTCAGCTACCTCCCTGGGCAACCTCTGCCAATGCTTGGTAACCCTTTCCATGAACAAATTGTTCCTAGTATCTTAGCTAAACCTTCCTTGGCACAACTTGAGGCTATGTTCTCTTGTCCTATCTCTTGTTATTTAGGAGAAGAAAGTGATCCCACCTGGCTACAGCCTATTTTCAGGGGGTTGTAGAGAGTGATAAAGTCCCCCCTGAGCCTCCTTTTCTCCAGACTAAACAACCCCAGCTCCCTCAGCCACTCCTCATGGGACTTGTGTTCCCGACCCTTCACTGGATCCATTGCCCTTCACTGAAGCACCTCAATGTCTTTCTTGTACTGAGGGACCCAAAACTGAACAGAGGATTCCAGGTGCAGCCTTACCACTGCCGAGTACAGGCCTTTAAAAAGTGCCCTGGTCTTGTTGGACACACTATTTCTGATACAGGCCAGGATGCCATTGGCCTTCTTGGCCACCTGGGCACATGCTGGTGTTTCTGTTTGGATTATGAGGGCTCCATTCCAATCCCTGTCTCTGTCTTCCATCTAAGGAGGGCTAAGTAGTCAGAGAACAATTGGTCTTGTTATTAAAAGCTAAGGCAAAGAAGGCATTAAGTTCCTTGGCATTTTCCTGAGCCTTTGTTCCTGTTTCCCATCACATCCAATTAAAGGATGGAGTCTCTCTTTAGACCTTCTTTTGTTGCTGATATATTTACAGAGCCATTTCTATTGTCTTTTACAGCAGTAGCCAGATTCTTGTTCTAGTAGGGCTTTGGCCCTTCTAATTTTCTCCCTACATTACCTCACAACACTCTGGTATTCCTCCTGAGTTGCCTGCCCCTTCTTTGAAGAATTATAAACTCTCCTTTTTTTCCTGGATTCCAGTCAGAAAGACCATCCAGTTCTTGTCTGCTGCAAGAAGTAGGCCTTTCTATCTGGTTGGTCGTTACATCTCAGAACCTTCACTGTATCACATGCAGAGAGGAACTGGTTTGACTTGTAAGAAAAAAAGAAATTAGGCAGGTCTGTTCAAAAAAAAATTACCAAATTTTATTTAGGTGGGAATTGTTGCTTGAGGCAATTATCCCTTCAAGAGCAGAACTAGTGTGTACTAATGCATTCAAAGGAACTCACCCGAGAACCAAGAAAGGAAACATTTCTTTACCAGAATGATTCAAAAATACTTGAGGTCAGTGACATGTGAAAATGAAGTAAACAAAATTGCATACATACCTTGCACCTCTAAACATCTCCTATCTTACAGACCAATTATATACTAAGCATAATATCTTTATAAGTCAGCAGGATAAACAGCTAAATAATTCATGTTAGCATAAGCCAAGCCCTCCCAGTCACTGGCAATGTTATACAACTGAAAGGAGGCAGGATGGATATTTCTTGAAAACACGTTGTGATTCTGGGATTCAATCTCAAACAAAACAGGGAAATGAAAAGCCACTTCAAAATTAATCTCACAAGTGTTCCTGGCAAAAATTATTTCTACTGTACGTCATGGCAACACAGCCAGGGAAAAAGCAAATGAAAGTGTACAAATTGTTTGTTCCTGTATGAGGTATGAGAGAATAAAATACTGCACATTTAATACACATTATCTTTTGAGAATGATTGTTAGAAAAAGCATTAATCATATCTCTTTCCAGTCAGATCCAGGCTGTGTAGTATTTTATGCACTATTACCATGTATTTAAAAGCCAGGCAGTTCAATAGGACTTGCAAAATTTTAAGTTTGGAGTACTTCATGTTGCATAATTACAAACTAATGTGTTAGAGTGCTGTAAACAGAAATGTATTCATGATCAGCAGTATTATAAGGTAACCGAAACACAAAAACCAGACAGATTCAGAGATTTTGAAGACAAAAAGGGGTTGTAACAACATCTAGTCTTAATCATGCACCATTACATCACAAAAATCAAGGTATTTTAGGGTATTAAACAACTACAGTGTGACAATATGTTCTAAAGGCAATACACATTTCATTATAAATAAAGCAGCAGATACTTGCAGAACATACTAAATTAAAAATAAAAGCTACAATAAACTGAAAGTAAAGAGATGGTGTGTGAGTCTTCAAGAAAGCCACCTCCTTAAACTAGTTGATTTCACTAAATGTCATCAAAACAAGTGAAGCAGAATGCAAGGCAAAAGTTGATTAAAAAAAAATAAGGAATCCAGAGTAAATAGTGACAGTGTCCAGTTCCAATACAGTCATCAGCTTTTGTGTGTGAAACAATTCACACACAAAAGGAAAAACTTGTTAAATTATTGAAACTAATGGTAAACTCTTTTACACCTTAATCAGAATGATTTTTTGGAGTAAAAGATGCAAAAAAGATGGAAAAAAAATTTGGGAACGCAATTTCAGAAGCAAAATCTACATTGGCCCCCATTTATTCACAGACACTACATGCAGCCCATGTACCATTCTGATGATTTTCTGCCATCTAGAAATAGAGCTCCATCTATGTGACCGCTACTTGGCTGGTCAAAGACTTCCATTTCCAAGCAAATCAATCCATCTCCTTTTATCAGTTCTAATGTCTTTAGTCAATCATGGTGAAATGTTTAACATACTTTTAAAAAAACCCAGCCAAATACATTTAGGTAGAAGTTAAATTCATCTAGAATAGAATGTCAGTAACAACCCCTAAGCTTTCCACATTGTTCATGACTGACTCACTTGCTTAAGTGTGTCTTGCAACTGTGAGGCTTTGGCACCTCCTCATATTTCAGAGGATCTTGTGCATTTATGCTCAGGCACACAGCTTGCTTGGATGTTAACTGCTGAACTATTAACCAAATCACACATGTCATTTCAAAGCAAAATAGAACTTATTTCTTAAGCAACCATCACACAGAGGAAATGTAGAAAGGAATGTCTGTATAGAAAGTAGCTCCAAAGCCTCTTGCCAAAGGCATGTAAATAATCCAATGGATTAGCACACTCTTGCTTTTTTTTCTTGAAAGCAAAACTCAGATTGTACATTAGCAGTGGGGTTTTCAGCACAACACAAAAACAATAACATGGTTCTTTGAGGACTGTGTTGTATCAGCAAACTAAAGATAATTTTCTCCCCTTGCCGTAGAGTGCCCTCCCATTTAACATGGGCCTTTTTAATGGAATGGATTTGATTTGCTCTCTGCTGCCAAAGCAGAGTAATTCCAGTGCAACTATTTCTCATTCGTGGTGTTTTGTGGGGGTTAGAAACAGGCTTTTAATGTTTATTAAGCAATGAAGAATGTCATTACTTGGAGACAGCACTGTGACATAAATCAACCCAATTTATGATCTAGAAGCCAGGCTTTTCCAAACCAGAAATTATCTCTGTTCTTGGTCACAGCTGTGAGAGTCTTACAAGCACAGCACTTCACTCTGTTAAGCCTTTTCTTTAACCCATCCTTACTGGAAGGAAATAGTAAGTTCCTTCAGAAACAACAAGTAACTGCAATCTTCTGAGGCAAAAAGAGGGATCACTCCAACACAGGCAGCTAACAGACATGTAAGCATGAGCTCTTTCCAAGGCACACCTTACAGTCAAAGAAGATAAAAAGGCATCAAGAAGGAAGGTACTGTCATCCTGAAACTGCTTTCTAAAGCAAGTTAGAGGAACACCTCTCCAGAGCTGCCAGTTTCTCTCCAACGACATATAGGATAGGGTAGCTAGTGGCTTAGTTGCCATGTAGTTTTCAGCTATCTAAAGGCAGAAGATATAAATACCACCATAAGTGTCTGAAAGAAAGCCATAAAACTTCTGAGAACAACCACTGAACCACATTACTTTGAAAAGATCAGACAGTGATGGCACCACCCAGAAACAAAGAGCCTGAACAGAAGGATTCTTGCTGTAAGTGCTACTACTTCACAGCATCTCAAAAGATTTGTCTCAAAAGATTTCCATCAAATGATTTCCATTTTCTTCCAAAAGATTTCCATCTTCCAACTATTTTTTACAGCTCTGCTTCAAGGTCTCCACTATGATGATAGCAGCCAGTCGCTCAAAGCAAATTACATTGATTTTATCATGATGAAAGTCAGTTTTTGTATGGCTGTTTCTTTAAAAATGTTTTTACATAAAGTGCTTCAGAGTCCAGGTGAAAGAGGAAAAATAAGAATGCACAGCTGAAAACATTCAAGCAATGCCTAGTGCTTTAAAATAGAAACTTCAGCAGTTAGCAAGACTGCTCTTTAACCTTATCACTAGAATATTTTTTCTTCTTCATTAGAACACAAGTCCAAATATGCTTTAGTCTCAAAGGGAAGACTTGTAAGAAAATAAAATCCTTAAACTGTACTTTACAGTAAAGATTATTTCTCTTTATTCATTATGTACTCTAAAGAGTTTCAAAATATTTCAAAACCAGTAACAGACATAAGGAATGTGCTACATCAGTATTGTATATAATTCCTTTGAAATGTTTATTTTCCTATTGGTCCTCCACAGCACATTCATGAGTTACACAAGTACGTATCACTTGATCTGCTTAACTGTACACTGTCCTTTGTCTGCTGACTTCAACCCAAATGAGACTAAAAACAGAGCCAAAGCCAAACAAGTTCAGTTTCAGAGAAACAAAGCAGTTCATCTAATGCTTGTAAAGAATCTTGAGATCAAACCATTTCTAATTTTACCACAATATTTTAATGGGATTAAGCTGACCCCTGACAATGCCTACCACATTTTCTCTACTTAGAAAATTTTGTCTTCTACCTGTATCATTCCCATTCTTCAGTGAAACAAATGAAGTAACAAGGCTGATTAAATAGCATTTCCAGCTTTCATGATGGGTTTTGGGTATTTTTAAACCATCTTCCCTATCAGCTTCAGTACTGTGGCTATTTTCTGAGAATCACATTTCACTTCAGGGCTACAGAGGCCTGGAAAATGTGGATCAAAAGCTTGTACATGTTTGTGACTATAAAAATTTTTCATAATCCTAGAGAAACTAGTTAAATATTTTGATAAGCTTGCAGCAAAAAATAAAGTGAGTTGTCTAAAATCACACTACAAATCTGTGCAAAGTCCCAAAGGCATCTTACCAGTGCTCTAAAAGGAAAATCACTCCAAGATAGGGAACTCAATCCAAATAGTAGCAAGAGCTTGAAATACCAGTCAAAAGATCAACAGGAAGAGAACACTCTACATTGGATGTTCTTTAGGAAGAACACTTTGAAAAAATCATGGTAGCCTTGGGTCTTTCCATCACAACCTGCTCTGTTAAAAATTTGTGACACCGCCTTTCCTGGTGCCATACCACACACTGAAGTAGTTTTACAGCATGGTGAAGAGCACCTACAACAACTCTCCTCACAGGCACCTAAATCAATTTATAATTGCCACTTCAAAGAGTGTACAGTAGGACACCCCAATTACTATGGCTACATCCATGCAAAACAAAAAAAATATATGTAAAAATTGAAAAAGCTAAAACAAATTAGGCATAACGTTGTTGTCTCACCAATAGCAAATGCTTCCCACAGGAATCCATGAGAACTGACTGTATTACTTCAAAAGTTCCTTTCTCATCCTTGTCTTCTTTTCCATTGTCTGCAATAAGAACTTTCAAGAAACAACTTTAAAAAACCCTAACCAATGAACAGAAGATATTCAACCACTTAATATCTACTATGCATTTCTACAGTGATGCAAAAGCATTTTGTCCTATGTTTAAATAGCTAAACACAGAAATGTGGAAACAGAGCTTCATAGTCCCAGATCTTCCTTTTACTTGCATTCCAACAGTGACCAGCAAACACTGCCTATAAGAAATGCCTCCAATGGCCACTGTCTTTTGAGAGGCAAAATGAACTCCCAAGAGAGCTGGAAAGAGGCATCAAGATCTATAAAGAAGACCATAGTTTAGCTGTAAGCAGTCAGCTGGACTTGTATTTGCCACTGGTTACATGTGGCCTTAAGCAGACTTTTGCAGGTCTTGACCCCCTGATCAGGAAACTAAGAAAATTACATTATATCTATTTGATCTCAGAAACTACATTTTTTTAGTCAAGTGAAAGGACAGGTCACACAATACCTCCATGAGAGAAAGCAGCCTATGTGCTTTTACGTAGGAGTGAAAGTTTAGCAACACCAACCATTCATGGTGCAATTTTATGTAGACTGCAGAAAAACTACAAAGTCCTTTCTGCCATAACAAAACAGCAGTTCATGTGCAAGAGAGCAGGAAACAACCCTTTGCTTCAAGCTGGGGTTATTGCTGCTGGTTGATACTGAAGGCAGAAGAGAGCATTTCATTAGGTCCTGGCCTTCCAATGCAATTGTATAACAGAACCTTAAGGTAGACCCTTTCGAATATTCAAGTGCCATAGATCACATTTAGAGATTGGGTTTTTTACAACTAACTTGGCAAGTTCTGCAGATCTCTCTGTGTTGGAGAAAACTTTCTGGAATACTTAACTGATCCAGAAGCCCTGGAATTTACACCTACTACATGCATGTTTTAAAGTTTAAAATGGCTATTTGCTGTAACAATTTTGACAATAATTGCACTGTCAAAACAGTTACTGAAACCAGCCAACATCAGTCCCCAATACACATTATCCTTTCATAAACTGAAAAAAGACAGGAGCTTAGAAATTAAATCTTGTACCATGCCTTCATCAAATGGTTTCTGAAGTGATCAACTGAGTAAGGCAAATAAAAATAATAACCAAACCACCTTTTCCAAAAGAGCAGCTGACAGAAATGGAGATAATGCTCTCAGAACATAAAGATTCTTCCTTAATGCAATTACCGGTGACAAATAAAGCTGCTGAGGGTATGGTCCCCCTGTGCTACTGAATATAACAAGAAAGGATTTCCAGAAATTATGCAGCATATTTGACTGTAGATGTCAGAGGTATCAAGTTGATAAAAAAGTCACTCAAAATATGGGTCCTCCTAAAACATCAGGAATATTTTGACTTTTAAATCAATCCACATTGAGGGAAAATCCTTAAATACCACGACTGAACCTACATAAACTCTAAACAGCCAAACTGACCCTAGACCACAGCAGCCCCAGAAGGAGCAGCCCTGTCCTACCCCAGACTGAGGCACATGCCCTCAACAGACTAATGCCAGGACTTCGGTTTTCAGGGTCTCTGGTCAGAAGTTAATCTGGCTGAAAATTAAAATTTTAATTTTTTGTTTGGTTTGGGGTTTTTTTTGGTAGGGCTAATTTTTCAATAATATCTACAAGAGAAGCCACTCTCTTTCATAGGCAGTATTACTGCCAGCTGACTTTCACTGACAGCCAGACAGGAAACTCCACTGGTTTCCAGAGGAACCACATAAACTGTTACCCATACCTGCTATAACTTCATGACTGCTAAGGAGGAGGGTGGGAATACACACTTACCTTTGGTTGAAATGAATTTTATTCTGGAAATTGCTTTTTATTTCCATTTGCTATAAAAAGATGAGAATGAGTAGCTCAAAAGTACTTGTTTAACTTTGAAAACTTGCTTTCTCTAGTTTGGCAAATGAACAGACAGTGGGGTGGTATGTCTCTTTTCTCACAGCATTCTGCTTTGTTCTGCTGCCCAGTTACATTTCAAATACTTTCAGGCTGGATCTATCTGTCCCTCTCTCTTTTAGGTGCCCACACTGAGCAGAAGTTAAACATCTGAACAATTAAAGTCAGATATGCAAGTTTAAGCTGTTCATCCTTTGACAGAAAATGGAAAGTCTTTACGAAGAGGAAAAAAACTCAAAATGTAGTCGAGCAACAACATGTTTCTTAAAACAAAGGCTGTCATAATGTAAAAAATACCCAAAAATAAAAGAAAGACCAAAGTTGCTACTTGGTTCTGTTATATAGGAATCAAAAGTGCTCTCTATAGAGGCTGGGAAGGAAAGTCCACACATGCAAATTGTGATTTAGGTATTTCGTGGGACTTTTTCTAAGGGATGAATATAAAAGATAAAATGTTTACCATATTAAGGGACATAGTAATGCTAAAATAATAAATATTTGCTGCAGAAATACTCCCTCTAGCTATGGAAAGTAAAATAAAACTGAATTTGACTCGGTAGCCAAATTATGACTGAACAAGGTCAGACAAAAACAAGCCATGTTGAATGGAACGGTGGATTTACACAGCTCAAACACAGGTCAGGCAGCTAAACAACTTGAAATTATCGGTGAAATTTTCAAGAGCATTTTTGAAGCTGACACAGGTTCTTCAGTCATCTGCATGCTCTCATGGCCTGAATATGATGCAGCAACTTTATCTAGAGACAGGAGAAGCACAAGCCAAAGGTTTTGCCACCCTGAGTATAATAAAGACAGTACACAAGCCTGCCTACTGTTTTTTTAGAGTAGGCAGGTTTTTGTGAGATGTGCTTGAGAAATTGATGCAGGACCTGAATTAACCTAGTAGCAGAGAGTTTTCAATCAGTGTACCCTCTCTGAGTATTCCAAAGCAAAGTGTAGGGACTTTTTATAATGTGTTCTTCTGACATGCTAAAGGAAAGAAAAACCCCAGAGAACTGAAACTGAGTAAATGTGAGGCTGCAGAAAACAGAGAAATAAATCACAGAATCTCCTTCTAAAACCCAGAAAATCTCTACAAACCAAACTGCTGATGACTGAAAATGAGACCAATATAGTTATAGTGAATCTGTAGTGCTGTATTGTTTAGCAAAGACACAGAATCACTAGAAAATGAAGGGAGTGCTGAGGGTCAGAGGAACACTGTAGCATTGATAGTGCTGGAGCAGCAAGGCATGCCTTTGGAGTTCAGAGGCATAGTAACATCTCTGATCAAATTTACCCTCGACTGGCCATAATTAGATTCTCAATCAGAGAGCTGGCTGAGGACAGAAGATGATGACAAGGAGAAAAACATTTTGGGAACTTAGAACAGCTATACACACCCATAGTCTGAAGGCTGGATCTGATAAAGGGTTTGGGTTAGCGTGGACTAGAGGCCGCAATTCTCAGCTTCTAGTGCCTGGCTCCCAAAGGGGGAACGAAAGCAGGATGCAGTCTCACAATGGGACTTACAGCAGTCTAAAATGACAATTCTACACATCCTACCCGGTCTCACAAAAAAGTTAGTAAACCTGTGACTGCAGTCATATAAAAATGCATTCCCACCACCATCTCATTTGGTTTCCAAACAAAACAGGAAGACAATGCTACTACGCACACATCGTTATCACTAATTACACTGACAGAAAGGAGGAAGCAGAAACCTACCAGGACAGAGTCAGGAAGCAGAAAACTTGACCACTCTAGAAGCCAAGGGTGACTCCAGCACAGGAAGCATCATTACCATCCAGGGCCACAGTCCTGTACAACCTGAGAGCAGCAGGCAGATCCAGATGTTGAACAGGCTCCACTGGCAGACCCAGACATCACGAGGGAGCAAACTAGGTGCAAGGTCTGTCCAGGGGCACAGCCAAAGGCAAAAGATGAAGCAGAGACAGATCTGTAGACAAGTACCCCTCAAGGCAAGAGCAGAAGGCTCCAAGGCAGCTGCCTCCATCCCATATCTGCTCCTCCTCCTCCTCTTTTTTCCTGCATGTGGGCCAAGGGCATCAACCTGCAGCTCCTCAGGACAGCCAGGGCCAGACCACATCCCACCATGGCACAGGCTGGCACAACTCCCCTGCCGACAGAACTCACGGGATGCCAGGAATCACCAAACCATCATGTCCAGCAAGATGAAGGATCCACAGGGATTGGAGGAAAGTGGCCAGGCATGCCCCAGGTGCAGGGTTCCATGGAGCAAAGCTGCACTGCCACAGCATCTGGACAGCCTGAAGGAGGAGGAGCCCTAGCAGCAGGAGGCAGAGGAGCAGCTTGCCTCCCTGACATGGTCTTGGTGTCTCAGTGACACACCCAGGCAGATGAGTGCCAGGGACAGGATGGAATGGTTTGGGTTACACAGGAAAGCATCCAGGAGGATTTGGAATGTCTGCAGAGGGAGACTCTATGACTTCTCAGGGCAGCCTCCTCCAAGGCTGTGCCACCCTCAAAGTAAAGTTCTTCCTCAAGACATGAGGAAGAACTCCTAAAGAAACCCCCCCTCTCTCCTTTCTCATCTACCAGGTGAACTCATTTCTCAGCCTTGGGCAGCCAGAGCTGACAGGTCTGGAGGGGCTGGAGACCATCCCAAGCATGAAGAAGGTACTGGAGTGGCTTGAAACTCCTGTCCCCAGTGAGCCAGGGACCTAGGCTGAGGAGGAAGGCTGGAAACAATATTGGCAAAGACCTGTCCCAAAGAACTGTCTCAAGGAATGTGGAAAGACAACCTAAAATCTCCAGTTGGAGATTTTCTCTTGGAGATGGGGGAAGGAAGGCTGGATTGGATGGAGCTCTGAGCAACCCGGTCTAGTGTAAGGTGTCCCTGCCCTTGTGAGGGGACTCAGTACTAGATGACCCTTAAAGTCCCTTCCCACCCAAACTGCTCTATGGTTCTATGATCTGCAATAACATTTCCACTCCTCTAGTTTAATTTTCTGTTTCAAGGACATGTCCAGGTTTTACAAAATTACTTCTTTTCCAGAAATAATTAAAGCTTGGCTTGGTTTTGTATTATTTATAAACAGTTGTATTTTTTCTACTTTTTCCCTTGTCATTTTTGCTTTTGGATTTTTTTTTGTTTTCTTTTTAAAAAGCTCATGTATTTATTGAGGAATCTATTCTTGTCTTTATGTATATGATACATGCAACCAATTTTTGGAAAGAAAAGTAGTGTCCCAAAAGAAAACTGGAGACATAAAGGAGTCTGAGAGCTGATCTGTACACATATGCTCCCAAACAGAAACACACGAATTGTGATCAGTAAAATACCATCTCTCAAAAACACATAATGTAACTCCTAAGAAAATTCTACTGAGTAAAAAATGGATAAAAGTTTTCTTAGTGAGTTTTAGTGAAGGGAGATTCATTTAAGAATCACTTTCTGCTTTGCGGATTAAGATTGGAGCTGACACTTTCTGGAGAGGTTTAATATTTTATCCTTAAAACGTTTTGGCAGTACAACATTTTATGTTGAGTTTCTCCTTCTTCCAGACCTCTTTGCCTCCTTTCCTTTAAAGCATTTTAGTGCTTTTCTCTATTGGTTCTGTTCTCATGCTGTTGCTGTTCCCCAGAACTTTCGTATACCAGCAGTGGTGAGGTTACTTACTTCTGTTGCTAATTCATATATATGAAGAATATCCAGAGAATCACTCTTTCTCTGTACCCCACAACCAGGCATTTTTTGCACAGACACAATCAAAACTAGAGTTGGAGATTGCACAAACCAAGTTTAAATCCACTCATGTAGCTTCCAACAAATTTATTCCTTTAGTAGGGTCAGAAACTCTAAAGAGTTCCCTCCCGAAAAATAAGTATGCCAGCAAAACACACATACATTCATATTTTTTCTCTGCTAAATGTTAAAAAACTTGCTTGAAGGATGGACTGCAGAGTATTATTTACCTGATGTACTCCAATAAAATAAATTAATCAAGACTGGTTTTCAAGCAGACAGATGACATAAATAATGAACATGGGCGTTTAAAACTGGAGAACAACACCTAGACCTGGTTGACAGCACCACAACGCACAAGCACTGGCCATTTTTCCTGAAGGATTGCAGCCCATGGAAAGACCAGTGCTGGAGCCAAGGACCAGTATGAGGAGGGGGCATCAGACAAAGTGTTATGCATTGAGCCCACTCCTCTATCTCTCATGCCCCCTGAACTGTTCAGGATTGAGGGGAGAAGAATCAGAAATGCCTGATTGAAATTAAGCCTGTGTGAAAAAAGGGAGCAGGCTTTGTTTTAATATTTTGGTTTTGTTTTTTACTACTCAGATCTGTTTTAATGGGAATTAATTAAAGGAATTTTCCCCAAGCTGAGTCTTTTTTTGCCTCCGACTATAACTGGTAAGCAGTCTCCCTGTCTTTATCTCAACCCATTAACTTTCTCATCCTATTTTCCCCACACCCCAGCCTGCTGAGGATGGGGCAGTGAGAGAGCAGATGGATGGGCATTTGGCTGCCAGCCAATGCTAGCCCACCATAACACCAAAAGTCAACTGCCTCCTTATCTCCTAATGCTTTCCAACTTTACCAGACCTCTTTCCTAAATACTACAGTTTGTGCAAAGTGCTAAAAGAAGTTAGCTTACACAAAATTATAAGCAAAATGGTGACTCCCTTGGGAAATGGAAAATTAAGTTAAATAAATTTCAATTAATTGAAATAACTACATAATAATATCTAAAGTGTTAATTAGAATAAAATTAGGCAACAGGATTAAGAGTTGTGAGCAAGCATTCTCTCCTCAACCTAAAGTTGCAAATCCTCTCCTGCAAATGAGATATAGCTACATGTTGAGGAAAAAAAAGAAAAGAACATTGAGCAAGGATCTTCTTTGGAGAACTGAGAGAAAGTTGTCACAGTGGGCTACCTTTAATGATTTCCCTCTTAAAAGAGTAAGCCAGGAAGCAGGAGACCTGAAGTCAATGCTTAACTGAGCCTGACAGGATTCAAATTTATATTTTCTGCCTCCTCAAGTCTCACCTTACGTACTTACTAAGTATGGCTTAACGGGGGAACCTTTCTGGGCACTCTGGGGAGTGCAGAGGAGATGTGATAATCAGCCTTTTAAGTCTTGCTGGTGATCATGAGTTCTGCTTCCTCCTTCTGTAAAGCCACTGAAGCAAACCAAAGCATAATCCAAATCACAGAGAATGCCCTAATCACTACAGTAAAGCCCTTCCTTGTGCTCTCTCTTTTGATCAAAGACATGTTCAATTTTTATACTAACACTGTTTACTGGAAGGCAGCCTGATTCAGGCTGGGTAAGCAGCTTCCATTCAGCACTTCCTCAACTCTGGTAGGTGACTAACAAAAGGTAAAACTCCTTCAGACTGAGAAAGGAATTTATCCTGGTCACACACTCTCTCAGTATGTGTTCTAGCCAATTAGGTTGTAATACAAAAAGATGTGTAGCTGGACTGTCACACCACTTTTGCGACTTTGGCAAGGATCTGTTTCTTATGAAACATTCTCTGTAAGCAAGCATTGGCTGAAATCTATTTGATCTGATTAAACTCCTGAAAGCTGAAAGAATGACTGCCTCCTTTCTGAACCTTTATTAGAGTCAGGGGACTTTGGTGCTAAGAGAACTAGCTTGGGGAGAGCAAAGTTCAAAAACAACTTTAGGTCCCCAAAACCATCACATAGATGGGGAAATACCTGTAGGGAAAGATGCTTAAACTCATAGCTCTGATGGGCTGTATTTTTGAAAAGGAATTTGCCCTTATGATCTGTGCTTCTCCAGCACTGAACTGGATGATCCTGCTCAGTTTTCAAGCTGGAAAAAGCACAGCTTCACCTCCTTGCCTAGTTTATCAACAATGCTTGCTATTTTATGCAAGCATAGTGATTGCTTATCAGTTTTCTTTTCTGTCATGGACTAACCTTTCTGCTAGACAGTTTGACTTCCAAAGTTCTTTTAAAAATGCATAGTTTTCATTCTGAAATTAAATTACACCACTGGAGCATTGATGATAAGCAGTGTGCACACCTGCATGCAAAAAAATCCCAGGGTTAAATGAACAGCTCTTTTATGCAAAAGTAAAGAGCGAGCAGTGGAAACTTGGAAGGTCCAAATAATGAATCAGATACTTCACTGGCAGGCCTGGCCCCAACCTTTCCCTCAACATCAGCAAATTGCTGCTAAGGCTAGAAGGAGCAGTTGATTAAAACACTTCTCTCCTAATTCTATCCCATTGACCAGGCTTGAAAGATTCAAATTGCAGGTGAGCCTGTCCCTTTACACTGAAGAAGCCCAAACTTTTAAAGTATTCTACTGCCTATCCCACAGAAGCAATCACAGCTCTGAGTCTGAATAAGCAGACCCTTGTCTGCAGGATGTTCTTAACGATGCAGCAGGATCAAGGACTTCACAGTAACACCAGTTTCCTCATGCCACCCTCCACTTCAATAAAAACCCTTTGATTTCAGCTTACCGACATCAAAAACATATTTTTGTAGAGACCCAGGCTTTTAGGCATGCAGAATTACTAGGGACTTTCAAGTGATTGTCTCAAAATTGTATGAGAGGAGCATTCCTTAGGTATTTCCAGCAGGTTTTGCCTTTCAAAGTCGCATTCTCTGCCCATATCCACATAACACATCAGGATGAAACCAGGATGCTCATCCTTCCCTCCCACTCCCTGCTATTCCTTGAAAGACCTCAGTGACATAAGCAAAGAATGTGCCACATATACTCCAAGATTTCTCCCTTGATCCCAAGAAGGATGTTTGAGGATCTGTGTTCAACCACACTCATACAGTAGAAGACAGTCCAGGACAGTACATCTAACATGCCTACTGACTTTCAAGCAACTTTATCCCACCACTGCAGCCTGTGGAAAAACAGAGAGCTCTCTTCTTAGGTTAGTAAGCAAATCCCAGACCTCTACAAACTTCACTTTTTGAATCATATAAAGTTTTAACAAGAGTGCCCTTAATAGTTAGATCTACCAGAATCCTAAAGGGCACCTGGCCCACTCCCACTGATCCACAAGCTGCTCCTTCACCTATGTTCACCTGGAAACCCATTTATTCTTGTCTATAGTCAGTATCAAATCTCAATGCTGAGTTTCCCATAATTTTTTCCACTTATATTTTGAAGAAACATCTCAGCCAAGTCAACATATGCTGAGGTTCTGTTGTCCATGTATTTGTCACGATAGCCCTTGAAACAGCTGTTGTTCTCTGCATAAGAATTTAGTTTAAACTCCCCAGTAGGTTCACATGTGTCCACAGTCTAGCAAACTAAGGCCAAGTTGCTTGGAACTAAACTGCTAATTAATGATCAGAGCTGGGGTGAATGATGACGTTTCCGGTTTTAGCTCACTTCAAGACAGCAAAAATACCCGGAGAGCCTGGGTACTGTGAAACACCAGGAAAAACATGGCACAGACACGTACAGTGGTTGTATACAAAGCCAGCTTGTGTTCAAGCCAGTCTGAGCTGGGCATTGACCCTCTTAGACCTGGCCCATCTCAACAAGCCAGAGTGTTGTCTCTCCCCCAGGCTGCTTAGCTTCTCTACATTCCAGCAAGACCCATTAGTCTATGAATGGCAGTGGATGAAGCCCTTAGATAACAGGCAAACCAGACAGCCCAGCAGGAAGAAAGAAGAGCTCTGTTTTATGCTACTTGGCAAGTAATTGTAAATAAACAGTTAACCTGGACAGTAACTCACAAAAATTTGGGGTGGCTTCTGACAGCTGAAGAGAAATAGCTTGCCTTTTTGCTTTGTTTCCCTGGGCTTCCTCTTTTTAATAAATAATTCACTGCTTGGACAGTGCTCAGCAGAAATTAGTCTTTAATTAGAATTTAACAAAATACATTCCTTATGCTGGCTGGCTGGACTTCCCTCAACAGTCTCATTATCCTTCCTTAATGGAGTAAACAGCACATCTACAGTCTTCAGGAGCAATTTAATATTTTTGCTTTTACTACTAAAGGCGCCTTTATGTTCATTTCCTAGCATGGAATCAATGCCTGCACCATGAGGATAATGCAACTTTCCTGTAATAAGGTTAGTTCTGCCTGTGATGAATTACTTTTTGGGACTTAATGATTCTCAGCATGGGGTGTCTTTTCCTCCTGCTTCACTGCTTGGAACATTTGAGTTATTTTTTTCCCTTTCAACTGATGTCAAATATCACTGGTTTGGATCTTAATTAAAGCACTTAATTGTTGAGCTGATTTTGTTTCGTGCTAAGGTGGGACAAGATACTGTTGGCTGATATTATTTCTCTCTTTATTTTTTCTCTTTTTTCTGTCCTACATCTTTTAAGAAATAACTTTCTCATTGCATTCATTTAACAAGGGTTTGTTCCTACTAGAGGTGGGTCTCTTTCTATCACATGCTTTTTTCAGTCACTCCAAATATAATGCCTCTAATCTACTACCTGGCATGTCTCAATCCTCTGTTCAAATCACTTCAAAAAGGATTCCAAGCAGAATATTCAATTAGAAAGACATGACTGAAAAACAAAAATGCAAGTTTAATGATCTAGTTAAAGTCCATGGTTACCTCAGCTAGGCTATCTTCAATTCTGCTTTCATGAGCCCAAACTGCAGTCAATCAAGCTGTTCTGGTTGTCATCTGTTCATTAGCAAACCTCCCCACGTCCCCCCTGCAAAAAATCCCACAGACAAAAAAAACCCCAACTGACCAAATTTATAATCAAAACCAAAAAAACAGACACACGTACACACAAAAATCCACACAAAAAAGAAGCAAGAAGAGGCAAAATAAAAAGCAAGATGTCTGATCTTTGAGTTAGATGAACCTCTCCTGTAGAAACAGCAGATCCAGACATAAGAAATGACAATGGTATGGGGAAGGGGACTTCACATTGATTAGTGCTTATGAGACGAATGAGAGTTAATTCCTCACTTTTCACCATACTGGCTCTTCTAAATCAGCACAAATGAATTGCTCAATAGTCCCTGTCCCAGCACATGAGTTACTGCATGGATTCTAGCTATGCCTAAGAATACAGGGGACTGAAACAGATCACCAAAATTAAAACAGATGGACCCCATCTCACAAATTATTTCTATTTTGTAATCAGCAGCCTCAGAAGATGTAGCACACAGACACCCTGACTGGCTTATCAGACAGCTGACTTTCATCTTGCAAGGTGGTTATGATTATCTTCTAGATTATACTCTGGCGAGAAATTGGAATGCAGAGCTGTACACCTACAGGGCTTCTGGCAACAGCTCACAATGGGATCATTAGGGAGAATAAAAGTGCACAAAACTAGAAAAAGAGAACTTTCTCCCATGACTAACTACATATTTTGTAAATGTCCAGCTATCATTAGTAGCTATGAATATTACTACTAAAAAAAAAAAAAGGAAGGTTACAATACAAACAAGAAAAAATCTGTTCAATATGTTGGTGATTAGAGGATAGACCGAGTCACAAAAATTTAATATGGGGGTAAGGGAAAATTCATTAAATGCCTGAGACAGAAAAATCATCAAGTCTCTGCTTTGCTTCTGAGGTTTCATGAACAAGGTGAAAAAAAAACCCCTTAGCTAAAATAAAGTACCACCAGGGCCTTCTGCCAAATATAACAAACAGTGAAGGCAACAGTGGGAAAATCACTCTTCAACAACAGGATACGTGCAAAATGTTCAGGGCATGATACCAAAAAGACTGCATGTGATCAGGAAAACCACAGGAAGTAAGACAATCTACCTTACTAGAAGATGTTAAAATATCAGCCTTGACAGAAACTGAAGAACAATTATCATTAAGGCCACAAGAAATTGCCTGACACCAGCTTTCCCACAGTACAAGGAAATTACCTAGCTTACCTTGCTTCTGCATTTTAATCACAATGGTTATTAAAATGTTATTTAAGGCATTGAAAGGATAAGGGTTAAAGGGTAGAACATGGATTCCTATGCCAAGTCCAAAAAACCCAGTGCGTTGCCGGTAGGGCTGTGGGGGCATGGTGGGGAGCACTGAAAGTGTAATAGATAGTGAGAAATTATGAGTGTATGCCATCAGAATTACTAGTCCTCACTACAGCTCTGTATTATATAGGCTCACATGAGCTCATAAAGGGTTTACATCAAGGAGATGAAACTCATCACTGAAGGAGGAATTAGACCATTAGCCTACAGTAAGCAAAGACTTCCTGGAAATCTCTGGTTTTAGCACTACACTGACAGATCATATTACATGTGTTATGGCAGAAGCAGTTCATAAGCTTAGGAATGTATGGATATGATGAAATCAAGAAGAACCTGCAACAAAATAAACTCCAAACCTCCATTTTGCTGAGGTGATATTGGTGTGATGGACTTCATTAAACAAACAAACAAACAAACAAACAAAAAAAACCCAAAACCACAAAACCAAAAAATAAAATCCCAAACAGACAACAACAACAAGATAAAAACCCAAAAAATTAACCAAGCCAAACCCAAATAAATGCTGTATGATTTTTTTCCAGGGGTTTGTGTACATGGATGTAGGACAGCTATATCATTACTTGTAAGAGAGAAAATAAAAAATAATTTGAAGGCTCTGGCACACATGAAAGAAGTCATTTGGGGTCATACAGGTTTCTACCAGAATATTACCTATGTTGCAGAAAATAATTTCTACTTAAAGCACAACAGCCAGTCACTGAGTGGGACTGTTCATTAGCAGCTTCAGGCTGCAGCATACAATAGTGTTTAGTATGCATTTGCAATCTTTTGCTATACAGATTTTGCCCATTTGGGCTTTTTAATCCAAAAAGTGTTATTTAGAAGAGGAGAGCAAAATGGTATTAAAGCACTCCTTCTGAATATGGGATAATGTTTTGGCTGGGAGAGGGGAAGAAGTACAGTCTGAGCTCAGGTTCCATAGTGACTTTAGGAAATCACAGCACAAAAACTTGTTCAGAATGATTCTAGTTTTGCCTCCCAGCAAGGTTTTGTGCTTTCCGCATTAGTGACACTCTGAAATCAGTCATGCCTACAGAGATAAGCCTTTATCTTGTTAAGATCTAGGGTACTTCTATTTGTATTAAAACACATAATTTGAAATATTCATTTGACTTTTCTGGTTGTAAATTCTAATTTTGGCTTCTTTTTCCATTTTGCTGCAGACCAAGGAAAGAAAGGTCTCAGCCTGGGTGGCAAAATTCCTCTGATTTCTCTACTCCTTGCATTCAGAGGGGAGAGGTCACACTGTAATGACAAAAACGTGCTGACATGTAGGAAGCCAGCTATGTTAGAATTAAATTAGAATTCATGCTCATCCTCTCTGGAACAACCTGACGGCTTCTCTTCTCCTTTATTAGCACAAAGAGGCTGAGAGGGAAACACAAGTATGCAACAGTATAATTTAAACAGCAAATCTGAAGAGGGGGGGAATGCGATAACCACAAGGAATCATTACCAAAGGTGACTGTATGGAAAATAACAGCATACGATCATTTTGCTTTCATACATTTACCTTAAGGAAAACAATATGAAAATCAGATGTTCAAAGAATTTGCAGTCACAGAAAACAAAACACCTCTTGGAGTAGTCACTCCGAACAAGTATGACATGACAGCAAAAGTATTCCGGCATTGGCTTTCAACTTTTGCTCTATCTGCATGTAACGAAAACCTGGAAAAATAACAGCAGACTTCCTTCTGCCTAACTCACCTACTTAAGAAATCAAGACATGCAGTACCGAATATCTAAGGAACACACCCACACATCTATCTAATGATAGCTTACCAATAAGGAAAAGGGCACATTTATAGATTATATTTTATTATGAACGTTGGGCATCTCTGATCCATTTCAGTGTATAACAAGTTGCTTGCTGGGAATACAGAAAGTTGCTTTCAAATGGAGAAAAATGAGTTTACACACAGCTCTGAGCATAAAATGGTGAAGCCCAATGAAGAACATTGAAGAAATACATTGGAGTCTATTAAGAAGGCAACTCACTCAGCCTCTTCATAATCTTCTCCTTGTTCTCTGTAGGGAACTCAGATGACTGCTAGCAAATACTTCTGAAGGCCATACAGCCAAGTATCACAGTTGGAAGCTGTGGGCTTCCTACAGGGCCATTGGAATTCCACCCTGAACTTGCTAAGTGCTGCAAAAATGGCCATCAGCTCTCTGGTCAGCATCTGCATCACAGGGGCTTTTCATTTTGGGAAGAGAAGAATAAAATTAAATTTTAAAATGTGATCTGTCAGAAGGCTTTTGAGGAAACAACTTACCTGATGTGAAAACCAACTCTAAAAGGGTAGCTCTTGCATGTCGTCCTGTTGTATATGTTCACTGAGAGGGCAGATCTGTAACTTGTGAAAGACATAGGAAGAGCTTTCTAAAGTATTATCAGTGTATTCCAATCTGTCACTAGCTTCCAACACCATTGATCTAGGGCTAACCAATGGGATGAACTAGTTCACCAGAGATATTTTCATACATTTTTCAGGTATGAGAATGAATCATTTCTCATTGGAAGGATGGCTACTTCTTTTAGAGGTGTCATCAATGCAGTGAATTGAAACTGTAAAAGCAGAATAACTCTGTTGTGCTCTCTCCCTCTCCACACACACATATATATATGCTACATATGTTTTTATATCATATGTATATGTGTTGCTTTGTTGTTGAATAACTGCAGTTGTTTTAGACTCACAGTTCTTCTGAACAACTGACAAGATTATTCACTGTATTTTACAGGCAAGCTAAGCATCTCCTCAGTCTGTGACAGGGCTGAGAAATGACCTCTGCACATAAAAATATCTTGTTCCTGTTGAGGAAAAACCCAGAACATTATTTTTTTCTAACTCTTAGTGAGAACAAGTGTTTCATTAATGTAATTTTGATAGACCAGTCTATGCCATTAATCACATTAAGATTCAGATCAAGGCCAGGACAAATCATGTCCTCTCTATAGTTGTCAGGGTGACAGCAGTCTTAGGCGTTTTAGCAGTAGAGGACCTTTGGTAACTCCAAACTCTTCCCTTCACACTGTGATACACTCACTGATCCTGCTCTGAACACACTAAGCATGTTCAAATAATGGCAGCACTGTTGGAAAACAATTGACAGACCCAACAGTATAGCTCAAATGTCCTACAAACATCTTGGCTGAAGCTAAGACTTACATGTGTATTTGGGTAGAAACATGTGGGAGTGCATTTCTTGGTAAGAAAGCCTCTAATCCTTTCCTATGTATGAAATGCCAAGGAAGAATAACGAAGCTGGCAGAAAAGTTACAAGGCTAGTACCCTCTGCAGTCAATGAAGAGAGATAATTTTCTTTAGAGTGTCATTTGGAGGTGAAGGCAGACACTGTCAAAAAGAAAAAATTAAAAGAAGGGTAGCAGCACCGGGATATCAAGAGTAGCCACCCCTCAGAGTAACAATACAGATCTAGTATCATTACCAAATCTCTCAGCTCCTTAGATCAAAACACTATGGCCTTGATGTCTTTCAAAGCTTTATTCACCTAAAAGACATGGGACAATTTGCTAGGGGAAGAGACCCTCAGGTAAATGTGAGGATGCAAGATGGTAGTAGGGACACCTTACTAAGTGGTGACTAAGGGATGCACTGTAGCCTCAAAGGATCTCCTTGACCCTGGATCTTGGAGTGGAGGTACCTAATCCAGGAGCTGCCCTGTGACCCATTCCTTACTCCATGACCAGGCACAGCTGCTCAGCAGAACACAGATCTAAGAGCAACTAGCACAGAGTTGGCCTGCAGCACTGCTGTCGACCTTGCAGCAAGGAAAAAACAAGACCAGGGCTGACTGTGGAATGCTGATGCTTGTGCAGAGCACCTGGCTTATCCAAACCACGGGGTGTGGGAGAGGCCTATACCACTGATAGGGCAGTTCAGGAAACAGAGTTTTATTCAAAAGCTGCTGTATATGACATTCTCTGACACCCATATGGAGAGGCAGGATTGTGAAACTAGTGCACAGTAACAGTGATGTTCAAGGCCTGTTAATCACCAAAAGGAAGTACTTTCCTCCTTTTTTTCCTTTTTAAACTAACTGCATTTCTTTCAGCACAGACATAAAATTCATTTCACTTCTGTTTGACACCTACTGTCAACATAGGGTCAGTCCTTTGTGTCTTGGGTTTTCACACAGTTCAGGGAAATGCCTGCATTTGTTTATTTTAAAAAGAGAAGATTTTTTCCCCTATCAGGCATAGTATTTTTTACAGCTTATTTATACAAGATGTTAACGATGGGTGAGATTTAAGCTGACAATGTCTCCTTAAGTTAAGGCTAGTTAATTCTACAGTCTAATAAATTTCAACATTCCTATAAATATATGAACTTCTCCTTCACGCCAGGCCTAGCTTGACTTTGACAGTCTTTGAGAGAAGGTTATCAGGTCCCTTTATAAAACTGATACAAGAATGGAGAGCCATCCAAAAGCTGGACCACACTTTGAAGGGTATCTCACTAATATCATCCTATTAGGAGCTGCTTTCCAGCTAGCATCAGTATGAATGTCTCCTTCTCTCTTGCCAATACACTGGCAGTAATACTAGTAAAATTTTCTGAAATTGGAGATAGTTCAGCCAATCAACAGGAAAACAATGCTAAAGAAGTAAATTTTAAAAATGGCTTAAGAGCAAGTAAAAATATGACTGATTAGGCACACCAAATTACTAAGATACAGCTAGTGTTTAAATGTGCCTGAAGAAGAGGGAATACCTTTTTGTCACTTCAATGTTAACAGACTCTCTTAGTTTTTTGCCGTCATAACTAGGAATGGCAGTATTGCATTCATCCTTCATCCATGGATCTCTCACAGAGGGAGAATCTTGGACAGATAGGTCATGCAAGGCCAGCATCAGCAACGTAAACAGCCCAAGAACCTTGTGTCCCTGCTCTCTTCTCCATCTGCCTGGTACACTTCATGCCTCAGGTAAGAGCAAAGAGGGGCCTGAATTGGTTACAGGGCAGATTGCCTTTCTTTACATCCAGTCACGCACAGCAAAAAGCTATTACTGCCTGTTACTTCTTGCCAGGTAGATACTGAGATACTATCCTTGGTTATTTGGGCATAAACTGTTCAGGTGACAGTGCCCTTTGGCTGAGTCCTAATGTTTTTGCATTCAAACCTGTCATTTCAGTCTAAATCTTACGTGCAGCTGCCTACATCATAATGAATGAATTATTTTAACTTTCCAAAAATAATTATTCACATCCTTTAAAAACATCTAAGCTATTTGCACTGCCAAGGTCTTTCCCTGTCTCCTTGACATCTCTTCCTGCATCGGGATGTAAAATGAAGTTCTCTGCTCCTTAGAAAAAACTGCAAAGAGCTAAAATGCAAGGAGAGGAAGGAGAGTTGCTTCTTGCTGCTTTAAAGAAGTGTTCCCCAAGTGTCTGTAATTTGTCCTCATGTCTGCCCTTGCTCTTTGCTTCCAGTCCCCTCTGGCTTTAGCCAAGCTCTGCTGGAGAACTTCCAGTCATTTACAGGAATGAAAAGTTTAAAAATAAAATAGGAGCTTTGATCAAGAAAGAAGTTCAGCTAGGAAGGAAAAAGGGAAACACAAGCACTGACAACTCAGGCAGAAAGCAGGTTCATTATGAGCCGACAGACGTTTCTATGTCTGCTTGCAAAGCCAAAACCTTCCCTGCTGCTCTTTCTTCAAAATGCTCTGCACTAACAATAAAAGATATGTTTTGTTTTCACCTCTGGCTTTCCCCCATGTGCCAGCACTCTTTGCTTTTTTAATTGTAAAAAGTTATTTTGCAGAAGCCGTCAACTGTACTGACCTCTGGGCTTGTGCATGCGCATGTAAGTGTATCCACACATGCACCCACAATCACCAGTTCTTGGATTCCTATTTACTCATAGTCAATTCTCTCTCCCCCTCCTAGATTTATTTATGTCTTAACTTGAAATGTCCATGTCAGCTGCTGTTAATGAAGAGATCTCTTCACTACTTTTCTGTTATAAAGGAGGCAATAAAGCTGACATGGAAAGTACGAGGCTCCTTACAAATTTTTCATTGTAGACACAACCCAGCACATTTTGTATTATATAGCAAAATCCTCCCTCCAAATTCTAAATATACAAAGCAACCTCCACACAAGCACCTTTTTTGCTTTAGTGAAAAACAATTAAAAACCTGCTCCATAAACACGGTCTGCATCATTCAGAACCTCCAAAAACACCAGGGTTCAGGGGGTGCCCTAAAATGCAGACAGGATGAAGAACAGGACAGTTCCAGAAAGCAGAACTACATTTCCAGTAGTCGGGGTAGTAATACTGCATTCATGACACTGGGGAGCCAACTGGCTGCTGCCAGAAAGGTAGTAAATGTCTGCAGAACAGGCTTGACGGAGAAACTTTTGGGCAACAGGTAACAGCACTCTGGTCAGTATATATTGTTAACAACAAAAGTAGAACCAGGTTATTGCAATTCTACTATTCGCAGTTTCTTAGCTTAAACCAAAAATCTGCAAATGAACTCTGGGTGCTCCGTCTTGAGCCCTTACTTTTTTTTTTTTTTTTTTAAGACAACAAAATAAAGTAACTGTCACATTAATTAAAAGCACAAGTGAACCAGAGGAAGATTATCCTTAGTCATAAAACTATAGGGCTTATTTGACTAATTCTTTTGTTTATTACACTTTCAGATGGTGTTTTGATATTGAAAGAAAAAAAGGTACACATAATCCAAAATGAATTCTCTGCCCTTCAGAGTTCCAGTGTTGAGGCACTGGGAAAATGTCCTTTCTTCAAACTCAAATACATGTTTTGACCTGCGATTAATTTTTTGCTTTACTTTGTTTTTTACTTTATCATGAGAAGCCTAATTTAGAAGAAAGAAAAATTACAGCAAAAATATCAATTAAAGTAACTACAGGTGCTGGAGACCCAGGTATTTTTGAGTAATATCACAATTACCTTAATACAGAAAAGTGATTTTTTTTTTTTTTTATTACCTATGTAAATTAAATCAATAAAAATTGCATGTGACTGCTCTGTACTATGTATTTTGGAAAAGATGTTAAATATTCAAGAAGTATAATCTACACATATAGTTCAATATTTATTATTTTAAAATTACTGCATGCATACATATGGATGAAGAGACGTGTCATATGCACAGAACTCTGTGTTTTAAAATCAGAAATGACTAGATAATTTACTTCAATCTGCTATACGATGGGAGCCTGTCAAGTCTGCTGCTTCAACCCAGCCATTTTTATTTTGCTACAGTATAGCTTGCAACAAGGCATCACATTCTTTGTTCAAAACTTCAAGAGCTCGTCAGTTTATCCCAGTAGTTAACCACTCTCCCTATTAAAATGATGTCCATTGTTCCCCAAACTCAACTGTTTCTCTTTCAAATAGATTTTGTCTGGCTTTAACTCCCAGCCTTTGCTTCTTGTTATGCTCCTTTCTGCAAGATAAAAGGGCTTTTCAAGAACCCAGCATTTTCTTCTCATAAAAGTACTTGTGAAATTCACTCATCTAGTCATCTTTCTGTGCAATGAAGCTAAACAAATGGAGTTCTGTAAGTCCCTCACTGAAAGATGTATCTTACAGTTTCCCAGTCATGCTTTGCAACCCTCTCTCCACTTTTTCAATGTCATTCTCAAAATGTATGCAGGAGATCCGAGCATGCCATAACAATCTTCCGAGTATGAAGCCATTATAATCCTCCACAAGTCAATAAACTCACACCTATTTTAAAATTAACAAAACTGAGTCAGTGAGAAGAATTGGCTCAGCTCTCCAAAGAGCAAGTAGTACAATCAGGATAAAAGTGCAAGAATAATCTGGTCACAGACCTCATTCTCATACTTTATATATGACTAAAACGCTTGCCTCTACTACAGCAGATCCTAGGTAATGTGGTACAGTGACTCTTTCCAGTATGAAGTTTAACAAGGGCAAGTATCAAATTCTGGGGAATGAGAGGCTGGAGAGCAAATTGCAGAAAGGTACCTGGGGATCCTGGTCGATGTCAGGTTGAACATGAGTCAGCAGTGCCCTGGCAGCCAGGAGGGACATCCCTGTCCTGGGGGGCATGAGGCACAGCATCACCAGCCAGGCAAGGGAGGGGATTGTCCCGCTCTGCTCTGCACTGGGACAGCCTCACCTTCAGTGCTGGGGGCAGTTTTGGGTGCCACAGTATAAGAAAGGCATTCAGAGATTGGAAAGCATCCAAAGGAAGGCCACAAGGATGGTGAAGGGTCTGGATGGGAAGCCTTGTAAGGAGTGACTGAGGTAATTTGGTTTGTTCAGCCTGGAGGAGATTGAGGGGAGACCTCTGTGGTCTTCAACATCCTCATGAGGGGAAGTTGAGGGGCAGGTACCGATCTCTTCATTCTTGTGACCAGGGACAGGACTCCAGGAAATGACATGAAGCTGTGTCAGGAGAGGTTTAGGCTGGATATCAGGACAAGGTTTTTCACTCAGAGTGTGACTCTTGGGCGATGGTCCTGTGCAGGGCTAAGAGTTGCACTTGATGATCCTTGTGGGTCCCTTCTGACTCAGGATGTGCTATAATTTCATGGTCTGCATTATGGACAGTAGTAGAGAAATCACAAAACTAGAAAGTGAATTATTTTCTCTCCTCCTTGCTAAGCTGCCCAAGAGAAAAGTGAGACTAGGTACAATGGGCTGGAGTTCAGGAGCAGTTGAGAGGTGGTTAATAATAGGAACTCATTCCAGCCTCCAGCAGGTGCCAGCCCCTAGCCTTCTGTTTTTGGAGCACTGCAGAAGAGATCCTCAGCACCTCCACTTCATGCTTCCCAAAGCAGCACAAGACACACCAGCCTATGTCATTCATCTTCATGCCTTAACCCCACCACTTTCAGTTATCTTTATCTAATCAAGGTACCTCAAAATACAGTGAGAAAAGGTCACTTTCTAGGAGATTTAAATGGCAGTTATTCAAATTTCACCCTTGTCTAGATTTACATAATACAGAGGAAGTTTTCCTAATTTAAAAAAAAATCTGAACTTCTTAAAATTTAAATATCAGGAAAATACCAATTGGATGAAACTGTGAATGAGAAAACTCCGGTCTAACTAATTATCCTTTGTAGATAAAAAAGAAGTAGTCATAAAATGCCTCACAGACTGTCATTAGACTCAACTTGGTTGTGTCTAATTAAGATTAAGTTTTCAAGGAAACTGCACATATATAGACAGTTGCTTGCAACCCTTTCTGCAACCTGCATGTTACCATCCAAGGACTGGTGACATGCACATTCTTTTTCTATTCAGATTGGATGGTTTCCGCAGGAGACTGGAGAGCTGCTAGAGAAAGCTCTCTCACAGTTGAGGGACAGCATCTGGCACCTGCACAGAGTTATGGAGAATGGCAGGAGTGCCCTGGCACAGGAATAACCAGTATCCACCCACAGCACTGTTGCTCTCCAGCTATCAAACAGAAATGTGCACACTGAACAAAAATTAGTTGGCAGCTATGTATGTGTAGATAATCTACTAATTCCTCAAGATGAACAGTCTTAATACTGGAGTTTTGTTCAGTGTTTGGTATTTTTAAAGAAAACCAACACTTGGCCAAGTTTTCATTCCGTAACCAACAAAACAAGAACGTACATAATATTCTCACTATCCTTCTGCTACAGGCACTCACAATCTGCACTGGTAGTTGTGGTAGTAGTCCAGAAATTGCTCCTACAATTTAATAACCATCCAGCTCCATGGAGAACTGGTATTCAATTTTGTTTTAGCCCACCCTGTCAGATTCTTTAGTCATAGCTAGAGTAATTGCTGTTCCAAATTGATAATGAATCTTACCTTCCCTAGATATCTACTCTACCCTTTTCTCCCTAACCCACACATCTCTCTGGCACACAGACAACATGGTTGAACTCTACAATTCAGAAAAGTTTATCAAATGGGCTCTAGGGTTTGTTTGGTGGAAGTGGATCTAAAGGGTGGAGAAAACCGTTAGTTTCCACTTCCTTTTAGAAGCCACAGGGCCATAACAATCTTGAGAGCTCACTACTTACAAGTCAGTGATAGGACCAGTGCTCCAGGACAATGATACACATCTTTGTAAGGCAGGACAAGCAACAGGAAATTAACCTTCTGCCAAAGGATATGTAATAAATATATTTTTACAGGGTCTCAGAGAAGCAGGTAAAGCACAAAGAAGAAAGTGTAAATGAAACATGCTGTTCAGATCTGGGAAGCAAAAGGAGACCGATTAAAAAGATAATGTCTTTACAATAATGACATGTTGGAGTGCCCCACTTTCAGTTGAAAGAATACCCATTTAAGAGCTCACCCTGGGTATTCTGCCCTCATCAGGACTTGTTTACAGGGTTCAGTAGTCATAATGCTTAATGGGAGAAAACAACATTTTTCAGAAATGTTTGAAATTATTTCCCGAAATAACTGCCTCCAGTCTGGGGAGGATGCCATGTATTGCTGCCCAGTGTCCACTATAGACCTCTTATAAAGGTCTCTGGCACCTATGCTTATGGCACTCACACAAATGGAGTAGTGGGGTTTGTATCTTCCTCTGCAATGGTGTCTCACAGGTTTTCTCACTCAGAGAAATGACATGATGCCCAAAGACACTTCAGGCATACTGGACACTGAAATAAGACTCCAATCTAATGAGTTCTGCCATAGTACTTTCAGAACAAACAAGCCACACCTACAGACCTGTATATGCTGCAAGTCTGCATGTAAGCACTGCTCCAACCACTCTATACCTTGCCAGAAAGTGAAGCTACTGTTCATAATACAGTGTTTGGAAAACACACTGGCTACCAGAATCCCCAACCTCAGAACCAAAGTTCTACAGGCACCTCATACATGAGAGAGAAACTCCAACCTGTTATCATAGTTACTTTAGCTCAAGTGATGGAATCCTAGGACAGCTAGACGTGGAAAACATGCTGTGTTCTCCTAAAACTAAAGACTGTGAAAGGTGGTCCATGTTTGAATAAGGATTACAGAAGTAACCTTTCCTCTTGCATTCCATGTTCAACCATACAGCTTCAACATTCTTTGGAAAGTTACTGGCATTGTCCCAAGAGCACAGTTAATCACCTCAAATCCAACTGTGTGTGTTTTACCTGCCGGTGAGGATTAAATTCTATTTCCATTTAGGCCAAGCAGTGGCATGTGAGTGAAATATTTTCTCTGTCTCAAAACTAGCTCATCATTGCACTTCGCAGTAGTTAGCACACTGAGCAGAAGAGACCAGACCTACATGGACCATGGAGATTAAACTAATTTCTCTTTCTAAGAAAATTCCTTAAACTTCCCTTCTCGTAAGCTGAGGCATGCTTGTACATTTATCTATGACAGCCACTTTTTCTAGTTAATCTTCTTCCACAGGACTATCAAGAGGACATCTCTTACCAGCACTACATCCACACTGTTAAATAAAAATGGACAAGGGGTGTGTGAGAGAATTATCATTAGTACAAGAAGGGTATAATCTGATTATTAGACCATTTCACACACTAAGTTGCACAATAGCTGGCAGCAAAATTAATCCAGGAGTGCTACTTGAGGGCTATCAATTAAACAAAGAGGTCCTCAAGAGTCCTGAAGGTCTCCCCCAGCAGCTTTAGAGAAGTACTGATGAGATCTGATCAACCAGAACCAAAAAAAGAAAGGCCATAAGAGGATACAACAGTCAGAAAATACATCACCTGGTAAAGAGGTATGCAGGTTGCAGGTTCACCTTACCTGCAAAATCACTGCAGATAGCTTTTTTAAAAAACCACAGAGCCACCTGCCCCATGTCAAGTGCTGCTTCTTCCATAAGATCGACAAAAGACAGGTCACAGCATTGCAAATATATTCATCTTTCTTTCCAGAAAGTTAGATTTAATAGGGAAAAAAAAAGAAACAAAGAAGAAGAAAAAAAGAAAGTGTAGATTGTAAAGAATATGTCTAAGAGCTGCCACATTTTAACCTAATTTATTTCTATGGTCCTTAACCATAAATTAGACTATCAGCCAACCCGGCAATGCTCTTTATTTAGCCTGAAATATTCCAAAGCCTCCAGGAATATATGGTGGTGGCTTTGTGTTTAGTTTTTAATCTATCAATTAAACTGCAAGGTGGCTGCAAAAACAGAGAAGTTACATTTTGACTTACAGGTACAAATTGCTTAAATATGTCACAACACTTCCAGTACCTTCATAACTGCTCTCAGGTAGACATCATTTAGAGATGAAATTCATTCTCTCATTTCCCTTCAACCAAAAACAAGTATGTGGGGAAAAATAATGTGTCTTCATGGATGATTGGTGAATAATTCTCTAAGGGTTGTTGTAGTTGAATTGCAAAAGCTTAGACTTGAAATTGCACATGATAATTGAGAAAGTAAACAGTATTGATTTTAGCTCAGTATCTTCTTTCCATCGAAGGCCAGAGAGAAGCAAGACTTGAAATATTCTGACCAAATCAGTTTAATCAATCTACCCTTGAAACATGACTTTGCCATCATGATACTGTCATGGTAGTGGGAAAATAAGACTGTCAACCAAAGGCATATTTTAGAAAAAGGTGGACATGCAATACAGATATTTCCATCACCACCAGTTACAGCACTCATGCATGCAATTTTTAACAACTACATTACCTCAACAACCCCCCAATCTTCCCCGGAAGCGTTGCAAATACTTTTAGAAACAGTACAAAAACATCTACAGAGAGCATTTCCAAAAATTAATGCCTCACCTGTCAAATTTGCCAAGTCTCAGAAATATATATTTTTCACACGTCTTAAAATATGTATAATAAGACAGTAATCTGTGTCCCTCATTCTGACCTTGGGAGAAAGCCAGTAGTGTCACAGAGCATTATTTTTAGGGAAATTAAGCCTCACGTAAATGTGTGTAAGCAACTTTTGTGGAGCTTTTTTTTTTAAAGGAAAAAACCAGAAAATTTAAGCCAAACTTCTCGTAGGAAGTTGAAACAAAATCTTCCCTGATCATGCCAAAATATTTGTCTAAATAAAATAGTACCCTAATCTAAACCAAGTGTGAAGAAATAAACAGCTTTTGAGTTATCCACCATGTAAGAAAATATACAAGAGCAATGTTTCTGAAGGTGAAATTGAGACTAATTTATTTTGAGTTTCTGAAACCTTTTGATAATAATCCTCACAGAAGCTTTATTTGGAAAACTCACTCAGTCAAACCTCTCATTAGCTCACAGTATGGCAAAAAATGCAGGAGGCTAACAGAAACCAAACAAGTAAAATCAAACTTGAGCCAAATCATAGCAAAGCACAACAGGGTGGTTGCAGGCACATGAAGTAGTTCATCTATTTATTAGTGACTCTCAAAGAATACCAAAATACATTTTTTGGTGACATTAATGTTTTCTAGTTGTTAAACACTGTAAGAAGCTTTGGGGGGGGGAAACCCACATAAAATTAAAGAACTGAGCAGCAAAATGGCAGGAAAACCTGCTTTTTGCTACGTTTATAATAAATAGAGTACTAACAAAGACCAAGCATTCTTCTCACATGTTAGTACACCTGGAATCATCTGACAATATTCAAGACATGACTGAGATAGCAGTAGTAGGTCAAGAAGAACATTTCAGTGAGAACCGTGGACAAATTTGCAGCAGCAGCTAAGCACAAGCTCAGCCTGAAAGCCACTGGGATGCTTGGATTGGATAAATGCACGGCTGGATAAATGCAGTATCAGAAACAGTGATGTGAGCAAGGAATGGGTTGTCACAAAACATTTTGGGAGGGTTTGTCATAGTGAACTAACCCTCAACAGAAGAATGAGGTAAAACATGGGAGTAAATGGAAAAGGTGAACAAGTGCTGTTTTTAACGCTTACAGTATTACTGAATTAGAACAGGTCCATACCTGCATGGTACACACAGTGCAGGGGCAATGAATGGTCTGAAGAATTAGGGAGAAAATGAAGCCTCTGACTGAGCATTGTCAGGTCTGAACATCAGGAATGATCCTTGCATTGGGAGCTGCTGGTGTCACGTTCAACAGCAAATAAGAATGTGTTGTGAGAAACAGTTAGGGCTCTACAAACATTCAAGACAAAACAAACAAGCAAGAGAAAAGCAAGTCACTCTAGTATAATCTGGAGTCTCAAGAGCTGTCACCATGCCAGGCAAATAATGTTTTGTACAACTTGCAGAGGAAACACCAGTTATTAAATAATTTTTTTTTTAATTTAATTAAAATAAAGAGAAAAGCCAGAAAACTAGAGTACCCTGTCAAATTGCCATCAAAAGGGACATGTCAGGAAATTCAGCTGACAACCCATGGTAGAAAATAGAGGGCCTTGGGACTCTAAAACATCTCAAAAAAAAAAAAAAAAAAAAGCAGCAGCCTGATCTTGTGACCTTGTAATCAAAGAGAAGTAAGGAAAGCCTAAATGATTAGTGGAAAAGCATACGAGTCATGTACAGACTGGCTGTAATATGATGATTAATTTAAGAACTGCTCCCTATAATACCTTATTTTATTAATTTCAATGCTGTTTGTAAATTCTCATTATTATCACTTCCAAGTATACTTTCAAAACTTTCTTTTCTTTTGTTTTCAATTGATGTTTTAAAAAATAAACTACTGTGACATACCAATCAAAGGATGGGTAACAATGCCTGCCATAGGAAGGGAAGAACTGCAATTGCTTGAGCTGTATCTTCCCTTATTGACTTTTTACTTTTACCTTCTATCTGTTATATTCTACTTCCAAGACTATCTCTATTTCTGTAACTCTATTAGAGGGCTTTAGTAGATACCAGATATTTTTTATTATAAGGTCACAAAATCAATCTGCTTGTGTGACCTCAAAGAACAGTTTCACAAACGCTCAAAGGTCTCTCTCATCCCAAGCTACTGCTGCCTTTGAAAAGGTGTATAAAATGTCATCTCAGAGCATTCCTCAAGGTATCCAAGTGCTGTGTAAAAATGGAAAATTGAGGCGCTGACCACTTGCGATTGTGGATACAATTCTGCAGGCAAGGACTAACCCAAACTCACACCACCTCTTCTTCTCCCTCTCCCATCAGTATCTTTTGTATATTCCAATTTGGATTGAATACTTGTTAATGAATCCACGACACCTTCTCTCCCCTCTTTTTCCCGGTATCGACATAGCTGCATCCAGTCCTCTGTGCTTACTGAGATGCACTTAAATAGAAGAATTGCAAAAGACAGGTTTTTTTATCAAGATACTTTGTAGTAACGGTCAGGTTATGCTATTGACAAAGATATGAGACAGCTGCTTCCCTAATAAGATTGGCATATACCTCTACCCAGATGCAGCCTGTAAACTATTTATGCTTAACTCCTATTTGAAGGTTGACATTTATTCCTTTCCTCCCTCTTCAAAACATATCAAAGGTAAGTGATTTGAAACATATGATCAGTCTTCCTTTTTTCTCTACCTTCCTCCTGAAATATTCAGGAACCTGAAAGTTGAGAGATTGGCCATACTGAAACTTGCTGTATACAAAATATGGCTTTCACTTTGCTCAAAAAACATCTGCATGTCATATAGATCTTCAAAAAATGAAATATTCTATTCTAAAGGATATAAAGTATCCCACCAACTTTGTCTCTGTTCTTCAATTCTAAAGGTAACTCAAAAATTGTCTAGAGTTAAAAAATCCACCTCTTTTCTGTTTTTTCACCTCTAAATTCTTTATTTGTGTCTTGCTCTGTATCTTTTTCCTCCTTTCCAGTCTCCACACCTGTTCCATTTCTCTCTCATATTGCCGACATGCTGAAAATAATCACATGTTGACCCCTGTCACTGCTGCCATATCACTTAATCCCTTAACTTCATTATCAGAGTGCCTTTACAATATGCCAGGCCTTAACTGCTCATTCAAGGCTCTCCAGTTACACCAGCAGTGTACCAAAACTCATGTTTCAGAAATCTTCTTACACTCCACTGCATTCACGTTTTACTTACCCCTTTCAGCCGCAATTCCCTGGGGTCTTCCCAGCTGCACTGTTGGGCATTGCTCCCACCAAGCTCCAGTTTCCTCAGATCCTACACACTCAGACTCTTTTAAGTCATCTTGATCTGAATAGGTGCCCCCACAGCACCTGGCACATCAATAGATTTGGAATGCAGAGCAAAGAGGAGGGGTGTGGAATTAAACAAAAGACCCCATGTTCAGGAGACTGAGTAACAGCAAATGAGTACTGAAAGGGAGTAAACTAAAGGAATGCTTCAAGTGTGGCTTCATCTCTGCTTTCAGTGACACTGTCCTCACCCTCCCCAAATACATCATCGCCTTGTTCCAGCAGCACAGAGAAGACTGCACAGGCCTCAGGGGCAGTGCTTATCCTGCATCTGAAAAATGTCAAGCAGATCTGGACTGTAGTAGAAGTTGAGACGGGACAAAAAAAAGATGTACTTTTATTTAGCTCTAATTTAAGTATCATAAGATCAAACTAAAACACAGGTCCAAATAAACATGCATGGTAACTTGAGGAAGTCACTCTTTCATAAGAAAGTCTGTCACTGATCACTTTTCTTCCCCTCTATTTGCTAGTACCTCTCTCCTCAGCACACATTTCAAATATGCTTGTTATCCCAGTATCCTGGCATAAATGCAGCATGCAATGAACCTGATCCCAATGGTTGATGTGGCAGAATCTGGGCTGCTGGGCAAGTCTAAACTTGAGGCAAGGTCTGTCCATAATGATTCCTAATTTTTACCACACATCGTCAGAGCAGTGGCAGACTGGACCTTCAGACTTGAAGGTCTGGGGGTGCTGGAAGAACTTGGCACAGAGCTCCTGCCTTTGGGCATGTTACTCTCTTGCAGAGCAGCACCCTTGCAGCCCCCATTCACAGAGGTAGAGCCCTTCTGAAAAGCAGCCTTTACAGCCCTGAATCTATACACGGGCTAACATGCCCTGCTTGTTCTCCCAGATGAGTCAGGAAGCTCACACATGAACAGCAGCAGCCTTTCTCCTGTCAAGGGCAGAATCACCCTGAGAGCAGCAGTGCTTCCAGACTCCAGGGGAGGTACACAAACACTTCAGATGCGGCAGCACAAAAAATCAGAAACACAGCTGATCACAGAGATTGCTGTTCGGCTAAATATTCTCTTTCTTCACATTCTCTGCCATGCAAAATCACTTCCCCCTGCCTTAAGCTCTTTTATCAAGTGCTTCCCTAAGGAAATATTCCTTGTTATCCAAATCAATATCCACTGAAGTGGATTTAAGAGTTTTAAAGGCCTTGATGTCTGCTATTAACATGAACTTAGATAACTACCCTGTTAAACACAGGCTTTCAGTGGTGATTCATTTGTTGGAGTCTGAAATTGTTTTTTCATCAGAATATTCTGTACCAGCTTCTAGAAGACGTCGCTGGATTATTGCTGCTTATGGCAGTGATTGTTTTATTCGAAACTAAAATATTTGCCTGAAAACACTAGGTTTCTGCCTCCTATCCTATATTATCACTCTGAGACTGCTATCTACTTGTGAGATGTTGCCACAAGCAAATCATCCCCACTGCCTACCGGATGATCATGAAGCATTCAGAACAAAGTCACAAATGCTTTACATAAGGTAAACATCACATTTCTTCACATTTCAAATGAAGAAATACCACATACTTTTATGAAAACGTGCAGTTATTTTCTTAGGAAACTTCTGTTCACCTAACAAACTGGATTTATGCCTGCATTTTCTCAAAAAGTAAACAACTGTGCGTGCCTATGTAATAATACCAAACATGACCCATACCTACCTCTTAAATGGTTTTGCATCATATGCACACTCTTTCAACCCATTCGTGCATCGTTCTTCACCTCTGAGAAGGCATAGTCAGAAGGCTTGACCTCCTAAAAGGGAAACACTCCTGGCTGCTACTGTTTGCTCACAGTTGCAGGTGCTCAGCATTTCCCAGAACTGAGATTTTAAAGATGTCAGCTTGAATTGATTCCAAGGCAAATATTATCTAAATCAAATCTCATTTCCACCTGCCTATATACCTCCTCCTTCACAATGTATAGGAAATCAAGGCTGTAAGACAGTACTTAACCTCACTTTACCTATTTATTCTGAGAAACTAAGTGGCCTGACAAGCTGAACATATTTAAATTGATGGACTCCTATCTGGTTTTAATCTTTGAAAACTTGCTAAGCTGTTCTTAAATGGTAGATGAATTATTTACTTCAATCTTTATACAAATTCCTGCCTCAGAAGTACATGTATAGAAGAAACTGAAGTTTCAAAATTGAGGAATCTGATAATCCATCCTACAGGAAACATTCCAAATGTGGAATATTTTCACTGTGTGTCACAACAGAGTCTCTAACTTGGTTAAAATTTGCAGAATTTCACATCTTTATGTTTTATGGTAGGCGGTTGATGGCTTTTTTGGAAGGGTGGGAGATTTAAATATTTTTTACATTATTACTTACATTACCTAAATCTCTCATATTAAATGTTTCCTTATTTAAAATTGACTGAATGTTTTAAAATCAAATATGAAATAGTAATTGTACTGTTCTAATCAGGTAAAATGCACCAACTTCTTTTCCACTAAGAGAAAATATGTCTTTTAAAAAGAAAATCTAGTGTATTTACGTAGCCTTAATTGTGTTTTTCACTTGTATAAAAAAACAACATCTGAAGAAAGTTTAACTCTTCGTGAAAGTCATTTTTAATAGTAATTTGGTTTTCTTCCACACCAGCTTGTAAAAAATACGTTCAATCTATTCACAAACGTGTGGCTTGGAATGTTTTCAGATAATTTTTTTGGGTTTTTGCTTGATTTGGCTTTGAGGTTGGTTTTTTTTACTACGGTACTGCTTTTGCACAATTTGTCAGACTGAAGTTCCTTATGGTTGACATTTCATCAGGCAGCATGTGACTCTGTTATTTCCACAATAGCAAACTCCATTCTTATGCTCTAAAAATCTCAGCTCTTCATTACTCAGATTCAGAGGGATGGTTACAAATAACCAGTGGGAGGCACTAGCTGTGTTCACTGAAATGGAAAAATTTGCAGATGTTTGATAAACACACAGATGTAATTATCACTTCAGATTTTTCAGCTAAAGCTAAATATGTTCTTTACTGCAACGCAGGCACAAATACACAACAACTACGATATTTCTTGGACACAGCCCTCCAGCTGCTTGCTCATCCAATACAAAAAATTACTTTCATCATTATTTTGGATAAACATAATTCATATTTATAAAATGTTTTTGTATTTATTTCACTGCAAAGAATGCAGAAATCATCTGATGTCTCTTGTACTTAGATCTCTTGCAGTAGGAAAGGCAAGAGGAAACCAAGACAAATTAACTTGTAATTCAATTGGGCTCCCCTTTCTCCTGCATCTCAGAACATCCCCTTACAGAAGGATAGGCTGAATTCCATCTTTTCTGAAGCACTGCTGATGCCTCAAGATTATCATACACAAAAGATATATGTTATCAGCTCCAAGGCAGATCTCACAGGGCGTACCACACAGTTTCTAAATAACAGCATTTAGCCTTCATGGGGTACACTGCAAACAATACTTAAAGAATTTAGACTTTTAAAACTTTCACACTTTTAAAATCTAACTATTACAAAGTAAATCCAGCGGTTTCTTAACTTTGCCTATTAAAACAGAAATTAAAATATCAAGTTTTTAGCATAAAACATTGATATTTCTGTGCTTTGCTACACATGAAAAATTTCTTTTTCCCCCCTCACTTTCCTAGAGGTGACACCTTGGGGCTGGAACGTGCAACCAAGTCACCTGGGTTCCATGAGCACTAAAAATAGCTGATGGACATGCTCTAATATCAGAGGAAAGACAAAGGTAAGGCAACTCTGCTGAAACTCATTTTATTAAATCAACTTCCCTTGCATTTTCCCTGGGCTAGGAGCACAAACAGAGACAGAACTGTTGTAACTCAGTCCTGAGCCATGACAGTATGACTAGCAGAGAGCTCCATGTTATCTGGAGTGAGAGACTGAGGAAAATGGAAAATATCTCAGTCCCTGTGTCCTCCACCTAAAACTCCATCAACTCTGCAACTACAGCATTTCTCTGCAGCTTAAAGTAATTGGTAGAGACAAAAGCAGAAATCTGTAGCCTGTGTCTAAAGCAAAGGGCTTCACTACCCACCAGCAAAACTTCTCCCCTACTGCAAACCTCAGGCCCAGGCCTGGACTCTGCTCAGGGCTGGGAAAAGCAATGGCTGAAGAGCACTGTTGTCTCAAGTGGATCTTTCTTCAAGGATACATATAAACACACAGTCAGTGTTGTCTTCTATATTTCCATTGTTAAAATGCAACTAAATCACATTCAGACATGTACAATCATGCTCTTACTTATTTATAGTCTCTGGACTCCTCACTTGTCTTCCTCGGGATGCAGCTAAGTTCTCCAAAGGTGTCCAGGTACTCAAAATGAGGCTTTCCCGTCCCATTTCAAAAATGCCTACAAGCAGTGTGTGCCTGCTCTCCTTTCTTTTGACCAAAGACAAGACAGACAATATAAAACAAAGGAGTAAAAAATTACAACAACACCTGAAAATTCAGTGAAAACTTCAACAGCAAAGTACCCTTTCATTGACAGACTTCAGAATGAAACTGACAGCAGTGTCATTCTCTATGAAAAATGTATACTTGAGGTAGAAATGTTCAGCTGTCAAGGGAATATTTATGAAAAGTTGTGTAAGAGTTGCCTAAATAGCTGCCAGCTCTGTTATGTACGTAAAAGCCATAGTTTAGATTTAAAAAATATTTCAAGACAAGAAGTAAAAATTATTCAAATGCATGCCAGCACTATCTGTTAAATGTTAAAGCTTTTCAGTGACCTTTGCTTTCAGATATTAATTATGCATCAGACAACACAGCCTTCCAAGTTCCTGCTATGACAAAGCCAATCAATAGATATTTTCCCCAAGAAATAACAGCCTTGCTGTACAACAGTGTAAGTCTCTTGACAACACTGCATACAAAAATTCTGAAATAATCCACTGGAAATGGCAGTTTCTCCAGAACTCTTGGCTTAAGAGTTAGCCAGTAATTGCACCCGATACTGAGCTGTTCCCAGGATGAAACTATTTGCTGACTATGAAGATCATGAGATTATTATTATTTATCAAGTGTCAATGAGATAAAACTGTAATATACGCAAATAAAACACATCTCTCCCAAGGTATTTACAGTACACATTAGAAAGATAACACAATTTATAACACCACAGTAAGTAATTAGATAAATTCACTGCAAATCAGGATCTTTTCCCTGGGACTCACTCCTGGTTTTAATGATGCAGATAAACCAGCTTTGCAAACCACACTTCTCCTGAGCCATAGGAACTACTTTTATTTTCTAAGGTCACTGCTGAGTCCCTGTTTTACAAGAGCTTTTAGGTTAATGAAGTATATCAAGTATATAGTAGACTTGGAAATTTCTAGCTTGGTAAACTACAACAAAGACTACATTCTAATCCATTTTCTTTTCTAAATAATCTGTTTCTAAGGTAAGGATAGAATCAGTAGCAATGTCCTTATGCAAGAACACTCCTATTTACAAAGTTTAAAGGCTATTTGTTGCTTTGTTGATCTAGTATCTTTTCCCTTCCAAGGATGCTAGTCTCCCCAGCAGCATTGTTCTTTTAAGAAGCAAAACATACCACAACTGCAAACTCAGGAACAATTTGCCAAAAAAGTGATAATATTGGCTAGCAGTAATGACTGTACATGTTAAACACAAGCCTTAAGAGCCTTCTTACAACATCATTTGTTTCTGTTTTTTATTTATTGTCTGTGCGTATTTCTCAAATACACATTTCTATAACCAATCATATTACACTCTTTCCTATCAACCATTGCACTCATCATCTGCTGTGCCTATAAATTTGCTTAAAAGTAACACATATAACTTCTAACATATCTAACTTCTAATTATTGTCTTTTACAGTTTGCCTAAATATTTATCTAAGCTAATGTTCCATACTGATCTGAAAAGGAAAGCAGTCTTGAATGAATTTGTGGGTTCACAATAGGTAGGTGTTGCTTCCTACTGCTCACCACATTCCAGACAAGCATATTTTAACTCTTTCTTCACTTGACCACACAGTCCAGATCAAATTTATCAAGGTGGAGTAAAGCAAGTGTAGAGACTTGAAATTTCTTTCTGTCTCCAGAGTCTGCTTTAGACTGTCATGTAAGTATGAAGCTGCCTGCAGAGCATCTCTCTCTCCCATGGTCACCAGGAACTGCAGCAGTGTGCAGTAAAGCCTGGGATTGGCACTGGGTTTTCAGGAGCATTCCGCTAATGGAGTCATCATAAGAACACAAAGTACCTGGAGGTCAACAGATCCAGCATAGCCCCCAGGGTCTTCCTTATCCGAAAAGACTTTTCAGAGCAGAATCAGTGAGAGTTTTGACTTTTTGCTTCATGAAATGTGAAACAAGAAGCATACTGGGAAGCATTCTTCCACATCTTTTGGCTGTTGTTGAAGATAAGATGAAATTTATATTTTAATCTGGTGTGCCCCATGACATGCCAGCAGTAAATTTTTCTCTGCTGGGCTTCTTTGGCTATTCTCCTATATCCTCTGAACCTGGGACAACCAAAAATTTTCCGTAATTAATTCTCCCCTTAGAAGTTTGTTCATGGATTTTTTTTCCCCTACAGGGACATGTCAATTCCCAGCAAATATTTCAGATAATTGGTGAGGAATATTCCAGTGAAATTTATGGATTCAGTGTAAATATTGCTCAGTATTCACCTTGGGAAAAATAATTTGCAACTTGGTCAATGACAGGTGAAAGGAACTCTAAATTTAGTTTCCAGGAAAACCACATTTTAAATTTGCCATTTCAGGTGGGGAATGCTTGCATTTTCATTTTGTGCTATTTTTCTATGGTTTCACTTCCTCTTTTAATTAAAACTTCTTTCTGAAACATCAAAATTCTTTGCAAGATGATAATTTTTCTAAAGAACTGCAGGTCCTGGAAAGAACATGGTCATCAGCATAGTTGCAAACAGCAACATCAAAACCTGCTAAACATAAAGATCTTGAGAAGTTTCTATAATGTAAGATGCCAAGTAGATCTTCTTTTTTAACTGTGCAGTCTCACCCCACTCTAGGATGGTTTACTCCTCCATTAAAATGGGGTACAGTACACAGCCAATGCTATGATGCCTTCACTTTTTGGAGACATGGTTTTCCTTTGAAGAGCAGTGTCTGCATTTCATGAAGTTCTAACCCAAGCAGGAACCTACTAAGCACGTGTTCTGGAAAAGGCAAGTTAACTGGATAAGTATCACAGAATTCAGAATCATATCCTTTTTTCTTCCATTCTGCTCCAACACAGACAGCCATACTCTGAGCACTGCTTACTGGACATTTATGACAAAGATCTGTTCTACACTCATATTCACTGGTGCTTCTGTTGGCACTGTTGGGGCAACACTTTTTGGCTTAGGACTGAAAGCTTGGAACCTCTTCCCAAAAGCATGTTTCTGATGGACAAGAGCAGGGTGTAATTATTTTCTTAACAAGCAGCAAAAATGAAGAGGGTTGCATTCAGCCTGTTTTTTACCCAACTGTCGTGTGTTTGAAAACCTGCCTGAGAGGGTTCAATACTCTTTTCTGCCTAAGAGACTAAAACATTACTCTTCCCTCCTAACTGTTTTTTCCATCTAGAGCTGGGAAGGTGGTTTCCTTGCTCAGCTAAAGCTTTTCTGTTGCACACTGAATATTTCAAAACCTATTAAATCGGAGTGAGCAGCAGCCTCTAGACTACGCATAAAAATAAATTCACCTACTTCACATGAAGTTGTTACCATAGCAGTAGCAAGGAATTAGCATCCCATTCCACACAGGCTTCTTTCAAGAAGAAGAGTAAGTTGATCTTGCATTCTCAATTAGTATTTAAACCACTAAGCTAACTTATCCCATATATAATGCTTATATTGGCCCCAGAGCATCAGTCACTTCTCTGTTGTGACAAGAGCCCAAATTCAAACATGCAGAATAGGTCAGCTGAGAGTATGTGCAGCTACCATAAGCAGAGAAACCACACCAAGTCACAGGTTTGGGAGAGCTCAGGTGTGTGTCTGTTACTGAGCAGCTCAGCTCGGCCAAGCTCTGCCAAGACTCATCTAAAAACAGCTTTTGGGGAGCACAATAATAAAAACAGTAATCCTACAAACTTTAGTTTCCTTGCGGATTAAAATGAACTCAGTAGGTCATCACAACATTCATGATATTTGGCATACAAATCCCAATTCCCTTTCCCCCGCTTTGTGTCTCTGAGTGGATCAACACTCAAATAACAGCTTCCCTTGCTTGTCTATATTTTATACCAGTTGGCACACAGAAGCAATGGGTAGCCTGAAAAGAAAAAGAGGAATGAAACCCAAAAGGTAATTAACACTCTCAGTGGTCAGAATGAGAGTCCAAGACTTTAGCTGTGACAGAGCCTGAGGAAACCCTGACACAGCAGCACTGCCAGAATCATCAGCAGAACCATGATTGCTTTTTAGCCTTTCAGAGGGGAAAAGGAAGCTGTAAATCCTCAGCAGGGAAAAGGCAGCTGTAAATCCAATCTGCAGTGGGCAACAAGAAGATTCAATAGTTTACATCTGGCTTGAACTTTAAACAAGTCCACAGAAGTTATAAGGGTGCCCACTGAGTCAAAAGCTTCAGACCGGGTCCAGGAGGGGGATGCCCAATTCCCACAGGCTGCTCCTGCTTCAAAGAGCAGAATGCCACCAGGAAACAGGCAGCCAGGAGGCAGCCACATGCCCTCACCCCACAGGTAGCCTCACCCCTCCAGGATTTCCCTTCCTTTGGATCCCACCTGAGGCATTGGCTCTTCCAGTTGTACTTAAAGGGCTCATATCTATCTACATCACTCAGCTTCATCTTTACAAAAACCCATATTGTCTCCTGGTGAGGTAACATCCCAAGGCCTGTTTCAGGTAAAGCAGCTTTGGTGGTAGCAGACACACGATGTAGTCTGTATACAGGTAGGACACATATGAAAACAAAATCCTGATCCCTTCTACTGCTGTGCCAGTGGCTTTCTCCATCTTCAAAGTGAACTCTTCAGAGTGGGATTTTTCAAAATCACTTAGTACATTGGTTTAACTCTGGTGCCTCTGAAGTATCTGATTCAACTCCTGCTGTTTATAATGAAAGCAGTGACATCAACACTGTTTATCCCACCAAGAATTTCCCACTACGTCATTGTATCTGTGAATAATAAACACTTAACAACAGTCTCCTGCTTCTCAGTAGGCTGAGATCTGCTGTTAACAAGTTACCCAAATACCCTAATCTGGAAAGAACTAAAGAAAAAAAAACTGTCTGGCAGTAGGAATATCCATCTTTTTCCACAAAAGATTCCATGTATCAGCAAAAGTGTTCCATTAGTGTCTTTTTTTGATTATGAGGGGGAAAATGGTTTAAAAGATAAAGCTTAGTCATGAGCAAACAGTACATGAAAAGGGTCTGTCCCTTTACAAAAATTGCACCATTGCCTCAGTATCACTTAACTGTGATAAAGAGGCTGCCGCTAGCAACAGTTTACACAGTTCATCTTCTGAACTGGATTTCATAAGGATTAAAAAACAAAGCCAATGGAAAAAACAGCGCAGTGGGACTTTCCCATACTTTTACCAACTCAGCAAAGCTACAAAGTCATTCCTGCGCACTCTAGAGCACCATGGATTAGACACTCCTTCACTATGGAGCAATTAATACTTGGAGGATAAGTAGTAACTACAGGTCATTCCAGAAAACATACTGACTCTGGAAGATAAAGCAGCACCTAAGCAAACCAGAAAACTTGACAGCATTTTCCAGCACCTCAAGCAGCAAATGTTGCTATTAAGAGAGATCAAGGCAAGGCATCATTTTTTTGAAAATGACAGAAAATACAGAATGTTTTTTTCATTCAACATTACAGGTATTTATTTGAAAAACATGAAAGTCAACAAGCTAACATCAAAGTAAAACCATACAGAGCTGAAAAATTTATCTGGCTTCTGCATGACTCATGAAACCATTTCCATTCCTAAATCCCCAGCAAAAATGCCCTTGTGGAGCTGCCATTTTTGTGTTACAATAAAAAGATACATTAAAGGACAGAGTTCAGTATCATGCAAGGAAGTATCTTGAAATTTCAGATGCTGATCTCGCAGCTGCCAAGACAGCAGGCCTTATCTCTTCAGACTACTATGGCTGCTTTAAATACAAGAGGGAATTTAACTGAATGAAACATTCCCTATTCTAAGCATTCATAGAATTTTGTGATAAGGCGATCCTTCTAGGACTTATTTTCCAGCCTGCAAAACAGAGGCCACAGGATTTTGTTAATTCAGAAACTCAGTTGTCCTAGACAGTGCAAAGAATGATTTTAAATCCTCAAGAATGATTAATACCTTCATCAGTGAGATTTTTCCATTGGTTAATTAGTGTTAAAACATGTGCCTTAACTGGAGTCCAAATTTGTTTGGAATCAGCTTCCAGCCACCTGATATTAACATTTTTTCCTACTTGAAAGGAGGCCCCTTTAATTTTTCAATTTGTTTTTCCTCAGACTTTGATCAATCCAATGTCAATGACCTCTTTCTTGGTTATACACAAAAATTAAGTTTTTTTAATCTCACATTAGAAGAAAAATTTCCCATGACCGAATCAACTTTTTCTGATTTCAGAACTTTTTTTACAGTCCAACACCCTTTTCAATGTGTGAGCCTTGGGACTAGCCTGATTATTTTCTCAGTTCTATTATTGCCATAGACATGCATGGTGCTATCCGTTTTGTATGTCCAAGGATCATATTTCACAGAATCACAGAATCAATTAGGTTGGACGAGACCTCTGAGATCATTGAGTCCAACCTATGATCCAACACCACCACGTCAACTAGACCATAGCATTTCCTCAAACACCTCCAGGGATGGTGATTCCACAACCTTCCTGGGCAGCCCGTTCCAATATCTAATCAGCTCTTCTGTGAAGCAATTCTTCCTAATGTTCAACTTAAACCTCCCCTGGTGCAGCTTAACACTGTGTCCTCTTGTCCTGTTCTTCCTTACCTGGGAGAAGAGACCGACCCCCACCTGGCTACACCCTCCTTTCAGGGGGTTGTAGAGAGCGAGGTTGTAGAAGGTCTCCCCTTCTTCAGGCTAAACAACCCTAGCTCGCTCAGCTACTCTGGGCCTGGCTTTCCAGCCAGTTCCTAATCCAGAAAAGGTCCCACCTGTCCAAGTCGCGGGCTGCCAGCTTTTCCAGGAGAGTGCTGTGGGAGATTGTGTCAAAGGCTTTGCTGTGGGAGATGGTATCGAAGTCCAGGTAGACACATCCACAGCTTTTCCCTCATCCACCAAATGGGTCACTTGGTCATAAAAGGAGACCAGGTTGGTCAGGCAGGGGCTGCCTTTCCTGAACCTGTGCTGGCTGGGCCTGATTCCTTGGTTGTCCTGTACGTGCCATGTGATCACACTCAAGGTGATCTGTTCCATAACCTTGCTGGGCCCCAAGGTCAGGCTGACAGGTCTGTAGTTCCCTGGATCCTGTTTCTGACCCCTCCTATGGGTGGGTGCCTCACTGGCCAACCTCCGCTCAGCCAGGACCTCCCTGGTGAGACAGGACTGATGGTAAATGATGGAGAGTAGCTTGGAGAGTTCTTCCACCAGCTCCCTCAGTACCCTTGAGTGAATACCATCTAGTCCCATGGATTTGTGAGCTTCTAAGTGGCTCAGCAGGTCTTTAACTGCTCCCTCCTGGATTACAGGGGATCCTATCTGCTTCCTGTCCCTGTCCATCAGTTCAGGATGTCAATAATTCTGAGGATAACAGGCCTTACTGTTGAGGACTGAGGGAAAGAAGGTGTTAAGTACCTCAGCCTTCTCCTCATCTTTGGCAACTACATTCCGCCCTGCACACCCAATAAAGAATGGAGGTTTCCTTTGGCTCTCCTTTTGTTATTAATGTAATTATAAAAACACTTTTTATTATCCTCTACAGAAATGGTCAGGTTAAGATCTAAATGACCTTTCGCCTCCATAATTTTCTTTCTGCATGACATCCTTAAACACTTCCTGAGTTGCCTGTCCCTTTTCCTAAGGTGATACACCCTCTTTTTCCCCCTGAGTTCCTGCAAAACTCCCTACTCAGCCAGGCTGATCTTCTTCCCTGTCAGCTCATCTTCCAGCATATGGGGACAGGCTGCTTCTGCAGATTCAAGATTTCTTTCTTGAAGTACATCCAACCTTCCTGGGCCCCTTTGTTTTTAAGGGCTGCTTCCCAAGGGACTTTACAAATCAGTGTCCTCAATAGCCCAAAGTCAACCTCCAGAAATCCAGGGTAGGGGTTTTGTTGACCCCCCTGCCTCCTTACTACTCCACATATTGAAAACTCTTATCATTTCATGGTTGCTGTGCCCAAGACAGTATGTGACCATGACATCTCCCACCAATCCTTCTCTCTGTAAACCACAGGTCTAGTGGGGCATCACCCCTGTAGGCTCATTTTTTACCAGCTGTGTAAGGAAGTTCTCTTCCACGCGCTCGAGGAACCTGCTTGACTTCCTCCTCTCCACTGCGTTGAGTTCTCAGCAGACATCCAGCAGGTTAAAATCTCCCACGAGAACAAGGGCTGGCAATGGTGAAACATCAGCCAGCCATCTACAGAATGATTTGTTTTAATACAGGATCATTTGCTTCAATCATCATCCAACACCACTAATTTTCATCCTGTTAGATATCTAAACCGAACTCTGAATGATTTAAAGGGTATTGGCTTCCAAAATACAATCCTCATAAGAGATGTATAATTCTGAATGCGTCACCTTGCATCTGGCTCTATTAATGACACCAGCTTGACAAGTAACCAAGACTTCTGAAAAAGAATTTTTACCTGTTATTGCAAATCCTGAGAGTTATTACACTTCACCTTCAGGTAGTTACATTTCTTCCTATACCCCAGTGTTTTCTAGAACAAGTATTCTCATTTATTATATCTACAGTCACGTGATTATTTTATAATTTAATTTTCATGTGTGTTACCAATTTTTTAATCTTGATGTTATTTTGACATGGTGTTTGTCAGGTCTCACAGGAGTCTATGGGGTCAACAAAATTCTTCACAGTCAATCCAGATGGAAGCATTCCCTTGGGCAAGACCTGCCATGTGAATGACTGCCCAGAAGACAGCAATCCCCCTTTATCATTGACATTTAGTCAAAGAATTGTTTTTCATATTTTATTTAATTCATATAAACATTCAGAGCACTTCTACTTTGAAAGATAGGACTTAGGTGCAGAAAACCAGCTGCTGTACCTAGGAAGAGGCCGGAGTCTTTGCTCTATGGCCATGGTGAATTCCTTCCAGCTGAGAGAACTAAACCTCAGAATCATTTTCTTCAAATATTTATTCCTGAGAGATAAAGAGAATTGCAACATTTGAAAATGCACAGGCAAATCTGATGTTCTTGTACAGATACTGAGAAAATTCTGTTTAGCTACTTAGTAGCTACCAGTGCAAGGCAGTTCATTCTGGCTAGAAAATTAAATGTAACAGAAGCTTTTGTCACCACAGGATATTCATTTGCTCTCATAAAAGAGCAGAAGTGTGTTGAAGGCAAGCTTTAAGTGCTTGTAAACCAGTGGTGATGGTAAGCAGAGAGTTCAAATTAGCTGACACTTTCCCAGATAAATAAGGCTAGGAAAACATATTGGACTCTATCAATTTGCAGTAATTGGCAACATTTCAATGAGAAAATCAAATTTATTTCATCTTTAAGGCAAAAAAACCCTCAGTTTAAATCTTCATGAAGAAATTGGCTTTATAGTGTACAGGCAGCTTACATTCATCAGGATGTATCAAAAAATGGGAGCAGAAAAACCACCTTTGCAATAGTACAGCAATGACAGTCTGGCTACACCTACCTACTAACTGTGTCTCATAAAGCAAAGAAATAACTTATTACATGTCAGTTATAGACCACTGAGAAGCACAAGAAGATGTTTGGCATTCCCAGTGTGTAAGCTTCTGAATTGCCCTGTCACTGACTCACTACTTGAAAGTCTCCAGCAAAACCAGCACTTGACAAAAGCCAGCAGCCTTTGCTCTACACAGAACAGAATTTGTTTGAAAAACTCTGTAGAAGATTAACTGGAAAAAAAAAAAATCTAAAGAAAACCTGGCATTGCTGCCTCCTGAAGGGGATATAATCTAGTTTTAGGCTTTCCATCAGACATCTGATCTGGATGGTATGACTTTTACCAGGCTGAACTGAAAGGAGTAGAATTGAACTGTCTTGACCAAAAAAAAGTTCCAGCACATCTCAAGGAAAGATGACCTTTTTAGGACCTTTCTTTGATAGGCATCCAAGCAACCATTTGCTTTGATAAAAATCAGATCTAGATTCCCTTTCTGAAATGTACAGACTGGTTTTTTGGGTTTTTTTGGGAAATGCATCACATTTAAACAAAACCTTATAACAAAAGTCCACACCACAAAGTCTTCTTGCGGCCTCACACTGTTCTCAGTCCAAGACTGGTATCCTCATTGTCACAAAAACCCCTGCAGCCACCTTTCAACCAGCAAACATAAAATAATGAAGTTATCCTTTAACTGTCAATCAATATTATTCAATTGTATTGTTTTATTTTAGGACATCCATGGGCTTGTAACCTGTATGTGGACACTTACTGGACATGTGTCATCTTGACATTTAGCATAAAAAGCCTCCAAATAACCAGTCCAGTGCCAAAATCCCTGGAATGGTTCTGGCTGGCAGGACTGCCGTTTCCCAAGCTTGCCATCATTAATTCGAGTTCTAAAGCTAATGAGAGTAGGTCTTTTCTTGAAAATACCTCTGGTTTGATAAACCTACCTGGATAACCTCCCTTAAACAGTAATTATAAACATTCATCATTACAAGTCATTGACTGCACCATCTTAGAAAAGATGAATTATTTAAACTGTGATAGGTCAAGTACTTCTGTTGGTAAAACTGAGGTAGAAGAGAATTATATGGAAACACTTCTTTGTCACAGTGCTTATTGTTAATCTGGTGATCATTAACCTGTTTGTACCATTGGTTACTGATTAATTTCTAACTCTCCATATCAAATGCTCTCAGCCTATCAATCCATAACCCCAGATGGGGGACAGCAAATTAAACTCACCAGCCTAAGGGTGAACGTCCCAAGAAACTGTGGAACTGGTGAAGGGTCTTGAGGGGAAGCTGAATGAGGAGCAGCTGAGGTCACTTGGTCTGTTCAGCCCGGAGGAGACTGAGGGGAGACCTCATTGCAGCTACAACTTCCTCTTCAGGCGAAGAGGAGGGGCAGGCACTGATCTCTGCTCTGTGGTCACCAGCGACAGGACCCAAGGGCATGGCCTGAAGTTGTGTCAGGGGAGGTTTAGGTTGGATATCAGGAAAAAGTTCTTCACCCAGAGGATGGCTGGGCACTGGAATGGGCTCCCCAGGGCAGTGGTCACAGCACCAACATGGCAGAGTTCAAGAAGTGTTTGAACAATGCTCTCAGGCACATGGTGTGACTCCTGGGGATGTCCTGCATACGGCTGAATTGGACTCAATGATCCTGATGGGTTCCTTCCAACTCTATATATTATATAATTCTATGGTAAGTTCAAACAAGTCAAAATTTACCAAAGTATACTTTTTCTAAACAAGCCAAATTACATTAATGACCCTGAGAAAGAAATGTTTTTCTTTGGAAAACTGAGAAACATGAGGTGCAAAGCTTTCAACCTGACTTCTCTCCAGTTCTCTGAGCAATGAAAGTGTGCAGTCTTCAACAGCGGTGCTTTAAAAAGGATGTACTAAGTCAGGCAAAGCTTCTAAATTAAACATTTTTCTCTCCCATAAATTAAAAAGGGCTTAAGTCAGACCAGCCAAGATTATGTATGATTTTCCCTAAAACTTGTCAGACTTCAACTGAAAGATACTTATCAACAAATTATGAAAGCACCAAAGGTTCTGAAAGTTTTATCACAATAGTCTTCTCTCTGCTGTTTGTCTTCTAAAGAAAAGCAGGGTTTGTCCAAGACAATCTTGGTTTTATTTTCTATTAATAAAAAAGATCAGATTCTGGCAAGAAAAACAAACAAAGCAAAGAGCCTAGTTATCTAAGGCATAAGGATTTGATTCCATCTGTGAATCAAGAATGCAAGTGTGTGCACAGCTGTAAGTCTACAACGGAAAAAAAAGAAAACCCACGGAAACCACCCCACATAGCTGTTGGTACATACCTGGAGCCCTGCTTTCACTTCCATATATTGCAAGTACCCTCAGTGTTTAAAACCAAGTTATGCTGAAGGAACAGGTGGAGATTTTTATAGCTATTATTACAACACAAAGAAACACTGTATAGAAACAGTGAAGGACTCCCGTGTGCCTAATCCGCCTCTTCCTTAAACCATCCTGCATTTGCCAACTTAACCAAAACACTTGCAAGGATGCTCAGGACTTCAGGGAACCAGATCTTCAAAGCAGTTGTCAGGGCCCATCACAGCACAGGTAACCGCAGCATTAATACTCTAATTTCAAAGATTACCTCATATAAAACAAAACAAAAAAAAGGAACCACTTGCAATGATGTGAAACATGAACTTCCATGTGAAAAGTAGTTTACACAGAGCAATTTCTGGTTTGGGAAAGTAGAAGAAAGCTATTAATTGTTTGATACAAAACTACACCAACTGATATAAACATCCTTCAGTCAAAAGTATGGAAGCTGAACTATTCTTGCATTTGATATGATTGCATACTATAATTCAGTGGCAGCATGAGACTCTATACACAGCATGAGATACCATCTCAGTGCCTTTCTGAATGGCTTTCAATTTTGTTATCATTCACCATGTGTTTGGACGTCAACTAGGTGTATTTGAATGTCTAGTGTATATTTTTTCCCAAAATGCCAATTGCTATATTCTTAGTAAAGCCAAAAGACTGCAGTCGTTTAAATTGTACCTCTGGTAAAACTCAGAAGCACATTTTTTGCTTATGTATCCGCCTGACAACTCCTCATATTCTTTATGCTCCCACTCCCAAAATATTAATGAACTATGTTGGACATGTAACTCTTGAACTACTTTGAAGAAACAGTTGAGACTGAGTGAATATGTTGGTGCTACATCACTATAAAGAGTTGAGATGGGTGTTGAACAGAACTCCTTATTTTCTTTAATAAAAACACTATTATGTGCATAATAAAATGACTAAAAAACCAGACAAGAGCTAAGGAGTTCTCACAGAAATACATGTGCTTTGGGCTGCCTGATTACAGACGTATTTGGCTTGGTTCCAACTTAAAAGAATTCTGACCATCTTGGAAAACTTGTCCCGATTAAAAAAACCCAAAAAAATCCAATTAAATTATAATTATGTTACTTCAATTGCTACATCAATTGTTACATCAATTGCTAAAACCCTCCCATCATATATGCACTAAACAAGGTTTGATCCCTTCACAGAACGAAGGAGGTACCAGCTAAAACTGGCTCTCCTGTAGGAAATACTTCAAGGCAACTGCTCACAGAACAGCGAGAGGGATGAAAACTGGAACGTCAGCCGTATCTCATTTTAAAAGGTGAGCACTCATGCAGGGAGGATTTGATCACTTTTGCTTTATAGTCAATAGAATGATCTAAAACTCTGCTTAGACACTAACCAACCATTTCCAGTTCAGAGAGCAGGCCATAATGGAAGTCATTTGAATTACCTACAGCTGCCGAATGGGAGCTTCTGTAGGGTGGGATGTGTGGTTATGGTACTGCAGGCAGTGCAGCAAATTGCCAGGTGCCAGCTGAGCCACAGTAATCTGGAGGCACGTGTCCTTCCCTTCCCCACAGAAAACATGAGGAAAAGTGAATATGGCTTCTCTCAGCGACATTAGTTACACACAGGGACAGCAGATCCAACTTTGCCTCCAGCACACCTGTTATTTCACCAGATTAACTGATGCCTTTGTGGCTGATTCTAAAGAGCCCATCATTCAAATCAAACTCAGTTCTCTTTATGTTAATGGCATTTTATTTCAAAATATATTAACCGTTCTGTGCTTACAAAGGACTGCAGTGTGAATACAATATCAAGTTAAAAGCTTCTTAAACCTGCTACAAAACCCATTTTTATTAGCATGAGGACTGGTACATACAATCAAAATTATTTAATTTAAATACCTCTGCAGCCTACACAAGTACTTCTCAGCCTTAACTTACACATTTTGTTGGGCCACAGATGGACGTAGGAGTTATACTGTCAGTATTATTCATGCAAAACCAGGTACTGTACCAAACCCAATTATGACAACGTCTGTTTTGAACACAGTTCCATTCTGAAGACGCATCACATGTACAGACAAAATTTGTGTCAACAGACAATAGAAGTTATTGCTCCAAATCCCCACAGGGCCTGGTAGGAATACACATTTTAGAACAACCTGTGCTCTGTAATGCAAAACATCTGCTGTTAGGTTTGAGTAGGGTGTAGCTAGTCTTAGCATATGATATGAAAAGTTTCTTTGGATCTGGTTTGGTTAAATTTCTCAAGGGGAAAAAAAGCCCCAACCCTCCCATGTCTTTTGACCAAAACATCAAACACTACCTAGCATATATATATATATATATATACATATATATGTGTAAGCACCTAACCACTGATACAAAAAGTTGGTTTCCAAGCATCCATCACTGAAGCATACAAAATCTGTTCTTAAAGGCAACAATCTGAACAAACTGAATGCTTGCTAAATATACTTGTGATGACCGATTACAAGCTGAAAACATTGATCTACACAGAAAGTTATGAACAACACAAAATTAGTTTTTACTGATACTTGAAAAAGATTCAGGTTTAGGCAGAGACTGGCAGAAAGAGTAGTAAATACTGGGATTTTGTTTTTCCAACCTTATGGCCTAGATGCCAGTTCTTAAGCCTAATGAACTTTTGTTCTGTGGCTACTTCTTGGCTTTGTGATGTCTCTTGCATTTAATCTACACTAATACCATGAAACACTTCTTTGACTTTAGGTCCTCATTGGATCACTGTACACGACATTTGAGTGGGTAAAAAGTGAGGCTAGGAGAAGAAATCAACTTTTTGCTTTAAAACCATCACTAAAAGTTCTTCATATATATGTATATATAGATAGATGCTACAGCACTCACTCTGCTTTGTTAGCTTGCACATGCACCCTGCTGCAAACAAATCTGCCCTGCTTCTCACTCAAACCTGGCTTTGGTGTCACCAAATAGTACTTATATTAAAAAGTTAACCTCCAGTTCAATGCAACATGAATTATATTTGTCCAAGTCCATACATATGCAGAGCAGATGAAGGATGTATTTACTTCCAATTAGCACCTCCTTCCTGAATTGGACACACTATTTCAGTATGGACATTCAAAGCATGCCTTCAGGTCCTAGAATCGATTCCCAGACAGGGATGCAGCAATACTCTCATGTACTAAACCATATTCCAAACAAGCTACCAGAGGAGGTGCGGATGAAGTTAAGCGTCCGGGGAACTGAAGATGTATTTCATGACCTATTAATTTTGGCAGTTCTTTAGAGGATATGTGTAAATACTTCCGGGAACAGTAACCTCTCAGCAATGCATTACTAGCAGCTTTTCCTTACTTTACATGAACTACAATAAAACAGTGGTAGTCACACTACCAGTATTTGCTTGGCTCTTCCTCAATTTGTATCAAGTAAACAAGAATTGTAGAAAATTATGCTTGTTTTTATTATATACAGGCACTATTTTGTTCTCAGATATCTTTTCTAAAAAAAAAAAAAAAAAACAAAATTTCAGTTAAAGTCTGAATAGAACAGAGACTCCCAATATTTATATAACACTGCATATCAATATATACATTTACAAACCCAGTGTAGAATCCCTGAATATGCTTGTGATTTCTGGCATTGTTTCTTGTTTCAAGACACCAAATTCATTTTCCATGTTGTTTGTTTGGTTTTTTTTTTAATCACTTAAAAGCAATTTTGGAAATTTTTACCATAAAGTATTAAGGTATATTAGTAAAACTGACAGATAAATAGTACCAGATTAAAGATCAAGTCTTTCTAATGTTTGTTAAGAGTTTTAAGTGATTCTGGTTTTGTAGAAATAGAAATAATAAGGAAATTCTCAAGGTTTGCTTCAGCAAAAAGAGTAGGAAATAATACTAAGAAGAAATCCTTTGAGATACAAGTCAATACAGAGTTTATAAAGATGATGCACCCATGGATTTAAGAGATGTCAGCTGTCAATCAATAAAGATCATCTGGGAAATCAATTTTCTCTTGTAAAATTGCAAACTTCAAGGTAAGCAACTGTATCTCTAGAGGAATGCTACCTCTGCAATTAAGTATAATGAATGCTAACTCCAACCCCAACATCTTTCAGTACCTTCAAAGGAAATCGTAGCCATTACCAGAGATAGCATCCATTAAGGTGGCACTATCTGCAGTGACAAACTTAAGTCAATACAATACAAACACAATGTTTGAATAAAGGCAGCTGTGGAAACATCCACTATCAATGATGCAAAGCTATGGAATCCCAATAGAATAATGGTATTTTTCCATCCTCAGTGTACCAGGTCCATAGGAAAGGCAACACTATGCAGTATTCCCAGTACTAGGGATCAGCAGAATAGCAATTCAGCTGCTGCTTTTACTGGAGAACAATTTCATCCGGTTTTGTTTTTTTCAGGCTTTCTGAAAAACAATGCTTAACATTGCAGCCATACACCTATTTCAAAAGTTAAGCTGATACCCACAATGGATAATACTGGAACCAGCATCCAATTTTCCCTGAACAATGCTTTTTTCTTATTTTAATTAAACAGATTATGGATTTCCTATTCCAATAATCACTGACAAAATACACATCCAGTATATCCTCCTCCCCTGTGCCTTTAAGAGAAGCCACACAGAACTTGGAATCAGCCAAGCCTATGTGTACCATAGATAACAGCACTGTGCATGGAAAGATCTGACTACTATTTCCATTGTTAGACACATGGGTATCAACTTAACTTCTGAAAAATGTGCATCATAGGTATTATTATAATGTTAAACTGGGTTTTTTTTAAGCAGCCTTTCAAAATAAGTAATTTCTGCTCCCAACTGGTCACAGTGCACCTGTGCTGAAAGCCACCGTACTGTAGCAAGTCTGGCAGAATGAATGCGTGCCAGATTCTTGCCCACTGCAGTTTGTTGCTTCACGGATCCAATTAAGCCAGTATTTACAGTGACCTGAAGTTCACATGCTGGGCTGTGAACTGGCACACAGTCACTTCTGCCAGCTTGGCTACAGCAGTGTTCAACCAAGGTACAGGAAGGAAAGGCTAACTCAGACTCAAGTGCCAGAAACAGCACCAGCCCTTTAGCACTACACTTCACTCCAACAAGCCTGATTTCCCAGAAGAGACTGATAAAAACCAGCACAGCTGAATTTCACAATGCCATGAGACCACATTGGCATGCATTACTATGAGCATTCCCTTCTGAATTCTAAATTATTGAACACTAAACGTACTAAATACACGTAATAAGCACCTGCTCCTGGAATCAGTGTTTACAGTAAAGCTAAAGGCCATCACCTTCTTGCCTATAAGCATTACGGAAAAGATGGTCTCTCCTAAGAAAACTGCACTGCAGAGAAGGGTAGGGCTTTTTTGTTGTTTGTTGTTGTTGTTGTGGGATCTTGGGGGGGGGGTTCAGAAATATGTTAATCTAGAAATCATCAATAGAAAATGCATTAAATCCAGAGAAGATGTGAAATTGGTATTTTTNGTTGGGTTGGTGTTTTTGAAAGCTACAAACGACGTACTAAAAACTTATCCCACCGAACTGCTGGTTGTTTTTGCAGATGAGGCAATATAACCATGAACTGGCACTTTTTAAAGACCAGAAGCCAAAATGACCAGTTTGATTATTTTTACATTAATGTGAGACTACTAATGTGAGACTAAACTAAAGTGTTCTTATAGAGGCTGCGTCTGCTGAGAAAATAATATAGATTGCTAAATATGAAACAACAAGGTCTTCTATTTCTGCTGGTAATTAGACACTTGCTAAACACAAAATCTAAATAATCAAAGTATGCCCTTTCATAAGGTGGTATTTTGTGGTTTTGGTTTTTGTTGGGTTTTTTTCCTAAACATGGTGAAAATCAGTGAATATTTCCTATTCCGAGAAGGTGTTATTGGAAGTTTTGTTACTCATTTTTCTTTTCTTTTTGGCAGTGTATGTTACTGCACCATTACTGAACCATGCAGTTGGTTCCTCCATCAGATACAGCACACAGCATGAGCTCCTGAAGCTACACTTACTGAATAAGGATAAACTACGGATGGTTCTTCATGGCAAGTCTGACATGAACTTGGAACAGAAAGCATTGATATGAAGCCTCATGTCAAAGGAGGACAAACTAACAACACTCCATCAGATATGAATTCTCCATACAAAATGATTTCATGCTGGGAAAGGAATATTTCAAAATAGCAATCTCAGGAGATTTTACTCATTTGCCATTACTGAAGTTAACTGTGTCTGAATCTTGATTTTAATCTTCATAACAGAGACCCTTATTTGATCTGAGGAAACTGGTTGAAGGGAAAGAAGAAAACTTAAGACTAAACAAAATAATGCTTTTTAATGACTCTTTAAAATGACTGTGTTGAGTAGCACAGGAGTATGAAAGATTGTCTCAGAAAATGGGGTAGGCAAATGTGGACAATAAATATGTCTTGAGCAGTGAGCAAAGAGGTGCTTCAAATGCCATCTACAAGAAGCTACAACAAGAACCCAACAATTCAGTGCAAAACGTGAACTAAAAAAAAGTAACACAATAAAGAAGTTCCCTAATTAGCATGGTGGTCTCATTCAAACTGGTTGCAGGAGTATTTCAGGACAGCCTCAGGTTTTTCCATATCCTCCACCCTAGCCAGCAACAATTAAAAAAATGTGTTTCATTTAAGCTTTTCCATAAGCCACAAAACCAAGGAGATAAAACAAATACTTGATTCAAGCAACATATTCTTCTTATTCGGTTAGCTGAAAGTGAGGTGTAGATCTTTCAGAATTTAAAATATTAAATGGGATGTTTCCATATTTTGATCAACCTGAGTCAACCTACTAGACTTAGCCCAAGTTTGTCCCTCAAACACACACCTGCAAGTGTGCAAAAACAGCATACTCAAACCTCCTCACTTAAAACATGAAATTTCATCAGTAAAATTGCAGCAGCTCATTTTGAGAATCTGAGGAGCAGACTATTTGTGTCTTAATAGGCAGCCTGTTTATTGCTAACCTACAGCAGGACTTTCTTCTTTACTCAGTATCAGAGTACTTTCCAATCACTTTCCATGGCAATGTCTTTTTAGAAACAGTGTAAAAATACATAGGATGTTATGAAAAGAGGAACCTCCCAAATCTACCACCACTCCTAGAACTCAAATAAAACAAACATCTCAGTTACTGCAAGCTGTTAGTGCACACATCCTAGATATCCTCATCCCTGGATAAGATCCCTTTGTTTCAAGCATTGAATTACTGTCAACAATAAATACAAGGCATGCCTGTATTTTGTACAGCTCATTATCAATCAAACTTTGAAATCAATTCCAGTTACTGGAAACCGAAGGGTGGTTCTTTGGTTAAGCAAGTGCATCTGCTACTTTGTACCCAGGGCCTCATTGGGTTTGTGGAAAAGCTGTGCAAGTATGAAATATTTACCAAAAAACTCCACTTCCCATTTACAAAAAGGATCCATTTATAAAGATCCATTGCATCAAAATGTTTCAACAATCAATACGGAAGACCTTAAATGTCACCAAAGCCGCAATTTAAGCAAGATTACATATGGAAGAAAAACACTAGAGGATTTGATGCTGTGACCTAAGCAACACATCATTTCAGAAATTTAAGATCTTTGTTAATTAGTAAGATATACCTTAATATATTAAGATATATCCTGTATCTCAGTAAGATATTTGGCCAGAGGTTTACAGGGGTAAAAAGCCCCAAACAAAACTAAGCCAAAATCCATACTCTTTCCTCTTTCTGGAAGTAAAATTCGTTTAAAAAGTTAATTGAACTCAGCCACAGCATTTGAAAATCAACATTAAACAATCCCCATCAAGTTTCTTCCAATTACTGGAAGAAGATGCGACCATCCTACATCACTACTGTCTGAAAACACTTAAGGCCTTTGATTAAATTTAGTTCACAAGATGACTCCACTGAGAGGGTGGATTAACAGCAAAATATTATCAGAATTCGCTGCAAATGGGGGCAAGATTTAAACTATTTAAACAATTCCTCCTATGTCAGTAAGAGGAAAACCCACATTTAACAGTTTGCATTTCTATTAACTTCAGGAAAGTATTAAAAATACCAGTCTCCAACAACACTAAATTTCAGTGCATGTAAGAGAATAATATTTAAGTGTTATTACGAGTTACAGATGATGGTTGAAGCTTATAAAGAAATACCTTGAGGAGGAGCAAACTATTATATTATACTTTCATTTCACAATGAGTGGTTTGCACTTCTTTTGCCACCAGATTAACTACAAATAAATATTTTGAAATTACAGCTTTCTTTAAAGTTACTACAATTTAATAAGACAACCCAATAAATAAAAGCCAAGTTAGTAATTTCAGCGCATAAGATAATGACTCCAGTGGATGTACCTGTCCTCTTAACTATTCTTTTGATAAGACAGAAGGTCTTCAAAACCTTCAGCAAGGCAGCTGACTGTGTGTTGGTATGCAAAGCCATGGTAAGTAGACATTCTCTCTCGAAGAGGCAAAGTGCACAATAATGTAAGGCCAGCAGATGTTCTAGTGCTTTCTCCTAAAACCCAAGCTATGCTTCCCTGTGAGCTGCCCCCAGGTATAGCTGGGAAGGGACAGAAGGCCATGGCTGTTGTGAACCCAAGACAGAAGACAGCGATTCCCTCACGTTGTAGAGGCACAGCACAGCACCTCCATCACTCTGCAGACATTTTCATCTCCTCAGGACTCTCTCTAGGTGATCTAGGGGGTGGAGGGAAGAAAAGAAAAGTCAAAGTAAGACACAAATCTGCCCAGTGATTCCTAACAATTGTTTCCTATAAAATAAAGGGGAAACAAACACACATGAAGATTTCTTTGTGTACTGTGGGAAGCTCTGTCTGTGTCCTACAGGGCAACTGGAATGCAACTTTTACAAGCCAGAGACTACAGACAGGTCCAATTAGCAGTTTTTCTCCTAAATTACCCAGATGAAAGAAGACAACAGTCTTCATGTGAATAAAGCAAAGGATTATTTCTGACAAGCAGAAAATCCTCTTTCAGATATATGTATAATGAGCTAAGCTATATAATTTAAGAAAACAGTAGAAACATTAAAATAGCTACAGTTGTTAATATTACCACAATGTGATTTACAATTCTAAGTAGTTATTCAATTATGACTTTATTCCTAACTGTATTATTACTATCCCCTTCCTAACTGTACAGCTTAAAGATACATTTCTATATTCCACATTTTGTAACTTCAATAATGACATTACTAAGGACCATACTTTTAATAGAAAAATGGCATATAATGTTATCAAATTTTTTTAAATCTCGGTATGTTTATATTTTGCGGTATTGTACATTAGGACATAAGAATGAAGTTTTTGGGCAGGCCCCTTATTAAGGGCAATGAAGCCTATTAGATATCTATGAATAATAGTTTTAAAATGATGTTCAATCATCTCCTAGCACAACAGCAACATATAAATTATAGGACACAAAGGTATTATCAGCAAATTTTCTAAACAAGCCTTCTGTAAGAGGCTGAGAGATATCAGACAAACACTTCCAGTACACATATTCCAGGGGGTGTTCTATGTTATCATATTTTTTATTTCTCGAATATGGGACAACTGAATCCTCTTCAAATACTACAATACTCATGCAGATGGGAGTGCACACTCTCATAGAAAGCTCATGCACGCTTTCTCTACACCTGTGCATACGTACACTGATGTCTGTGAAAACACCATTCACACAAGTAAGACATTTACAGCTCACCGGTAAATCTGTAATGGCCACGTTGCTTGCGATGGAGTGGGCACAGAATTTGTTGGACTCACCAACATGGCACTATATATGTTGGAAGCAACCACAAGTATACAAAGTAGAATTGGTCCTATGATGGCCCCTTCCAGTCCCAGGTAATACGCTCCACCAGCTACTGCAAGGCCTGTCAGGTAAGGGTGACCACCTCTGCCACAAGAACAATAGGATTAAATTAGGAACAACAAACACAGCACTATCAATAATGAAATGTGAATTAATAATGAAGTTTTATTAAGCTCAGGAAATGACACAGCTAGCTATAGCTACCCATATTTACACTATAAGCTGCTGTCTGAATGAATGACTGCACGAAGGTTCCAAGCTGTATTCTAGGCTGTATTTGCACAACAGATCAAACACTATTGTAGCATGGAACGCTGGTAACATTCCACAGTGGAGTCGTGACTTTATAGACATCTGGTGAAGAATGTCTGAAGGACTTAACACACTTCCATTTTGAGAATGGAAAGATGGTTGGTTACACAGACTGTTCATGCTTTATGGTCAAGAACTGTTAAAGTTTAACACAATTAGCACCACGTACTATAAGCATCCCTGAGCAAAGCCATTCAGTTACACAATGATAGCAACTTGCAGTGCATCTTTCAAAGAACAGTAAGCATACTGTCTTTAAAGAAATAGCCATGTCTTCTCATTTTCTTACAATAAAGCCTCTCAGACTGTTTGTTATTATTAGCTTTTAATGTTTTCAGATGAAAAACAAAACCCAATTTTAATGAACATATTAGTATTTACTGGAAAGTTGGGGCCAGCAGAGCTTCTGCTAAGAGCTCTTATGGCAGCAAGTAAACCACGACATTTTTATTTTCTGCGTCTCAGTTCAGGTGCAAAATGTGAATTCTATTAGCAGCATTTACACAAAACCTGCTCATCATTCTTCATTCTTTATACCTAAAATAATGATGGCAATATGGAATTGTGTAAGAAAAACTACAGTTGAAACTTAGCACACAATTCTCAGGAAGTTCCTCTAAATTCTGAGGGTAATATATAGAAGATACCAGCTACTCAGCTCAGAGCTCCAGCAGTTCCTGAGCTTTCTACTGTGGTCCTGATTTCTACTCAACTCCCAAATTTTAAATCTTTGCCTTCATCTCAACTATGTGCAAAATGAGGCCATGAAACATGACCTATTAAATCATACACACCTCAATCATGTCTCACGTAGATCAAACTTAACCCACTGGCAGGACCAGATTGCTTTCCTCAGGGGACAAACTTGACCTTAAGTTTTATGTTTCTCCAACTACAGACACTATTAATTTCTAAATCTTTAAAAACTTCAGGTTTTTTTACAGCATTTCCATCAGTTTAAAAATTGTTTTGGCTAGTTTTCTAAATTAAACAACAGATCACCTGATAAAATAGGACTACAGTACAAAGGTACTCCATTTAGAAAACCCTGCGTAACCTAATCATAGCTATTTCAAATAGGTTTAATCTAATCTGCAAGACAGAATGATGCTTACTGTTCAATTTACTGGGAAGAATACAATTTTCCTCCACTGTCAGAAAATCTATTCCTGCCACATATATTTTCTGGACAGTAAACAGAGTTGCATGTTCTACAGTCCAAAAAAATGTATTCTGGTAAGCAGAAGAATTATTGGCTGTTTAAATAGCTACTAGCCTTAAATTTATCTCTGATTTGTAGTTGGAAAAAAAAATAATTTGATTATACGTCACTTGTTAGGAAATAATTAGACCCACGGTCTATGAAAATTAGTATTAATATTGGGAATATTATCATTAGGTACGCTCTGTTCAGTGTAATTCTATTTAGTGAACAAAAATATTAATTTCAAAAGACACAGAACTGAACCACTTTACGTCCTTATTCGACATCAACTCTCCTGTAATAAAAATCAGCACAAATGAGGGTCTAGTTCGAGCATGTAACTAATCTGGACCATGAAGCCCTCAATTCAGTTTACTAGGATTGTTTCTGATGATCAGGACTGAAGCAGTAACTAGAGAAGTACACCCTGATATCGATATTTTACATGGTTGTGATCAGGTCCTCTACATTTGAAACTTGGCAGTTCATGTCTTTGCCAGCTGTGTTTAACTGTGCTGCTCTGTCTTCCACTCCGAGCTACATAAAGGGATTCATGAGGTATTTCAGCTGCATCCCACCTACAACTGCAAACACTGACTTTGTCTCCACCATTTGGAATTTGTTTCTCTGTGTACAAACGCAAAGCTGAAACCAGGAGGCATTTCAAGTCAAAAGAGGCAGCTAAACACTTACAAAGTTTTTTCAAGAAATCTGTGCCTACCTCCCACAATAGGAAAACAGCACTGGCTACTGTTTCAATAGAAGCCTATCGCCAGTTTTGCAATTTCAATAGATTTTTGCACTGGAATATGGTGACAGAACAAAATAATCCTCAGAATTCTCAAAATTCATTCTGAAAAATGAAACCATTTTTTTTAGGTCCCTAACTAGCTCATGAGTTTATCTCCTCTGCAGCATCATCTGGCATTAGGTGATACACAGGAAATGCTACACCTTTAGTCAATAATTAGAGAAATAGAAAACAGAAACTAATTCTAACAATCCCAACTGAAACAGTTCATTTTGCTGATATTGAGCTCAAGATGTCCGAAGGGTCAAAGTTCACAGAAAAGAGGCCTGGGAAAATGAAGGCACTTAAGGCAGCAAGACTTCTTACTATGAGGTTATTCCTGTGCTTGAAAATACTGTTTTGCATGCTTCAGAAATATAAGTTTAATTAAAGGCATCAGTGATTGTCAATCATTTTTATAACGCTAATTTTAAAAAGTCTCCAATGTACTTACCCTGATATATCTGAATAAATTGCTGTATCTACAAAATAGGTTGGCAAGAGGTGAAAAACCAAGAGCAAAATGGCTTTGCATCCCTGTCCTTGCACAAGCCACAAATCTAGGACTGCAGGGACCGCTGCCCAGTATGTCCCCAGAAATGGCACTGCTCCAAGGATTGCTGCTAATGCTAGAGCACACAGAAGCAGAAGTGAAAAAAAGACCACAGAAACATATTTCACAAATATATTTACAGTTGCATTCTGACACTTTTGCCACACCAGTAAGTCCCACTTCCATCAACTGTTGTAAATAAAGCATTGAAGAAGTGCCACATGAGGCTCTTGGTGTTTTATAGCTGTGGTTTAGGAAAAAAGAAAATTACACCATTCCCCATACATATGAGCCCCATAAGAAGAGTTTCAGCTACTGACAGCCATAAGGAGTTACTTACAAAAGAGTCATCAATTTAGAAAAATTTGAAGTTACATCAATCATGTACATTTCAAACTTTTACATAATTTCAAATTAGCAACTGTGTAAGAAAGGATATGAGCCCAAATCTCACTCTAACTTACTGCATCTCCTGCAGTCATCCATAATAGTGAGAAAGCATGCAAATATGAAATTTATGACTTACATATTTCTGTACGCAAATGTGTGTGCACAGGCACACACCCTTCTGATTACACAAAGACCTGTTGTAATCTAAAGCCATACAGTTCTCATTAACCAGAAAGCAAAAACTTTTAAGATTTTGCATGTAGTTGAAAAAAGAAGACTGATTGCTTTCTAAGTAGGTCCAGTGACAATCAATACCTTTAAGGCAGCTGCACTTTTTAAGACAGCCATTTCCTATTATATTGGGGTTTGCTACTTTATAGCTTCCCCTTAGGCTTCCTTGTACACAAACATTTTTCAATTACTATTATTATCATTTTTTTTAGAGAAAAGAAGGGCAAAAGAGGAACAGGGGAGAAAGTTTTTCACTGAAAAAGTGTCCAGCCATTTCCAAAACTAAGAATAAAGAATGAAAGAAAAGCAGAGGCTGGTAATACAGTCAGGCAATGGTACTGACAATAAGAAACATGCCTCTATCATGTATTTCCATGATACCATATCTTCCTACATTTAGACATCTTGAAAACTTAGCACCTGTCAACTGTGAAAGCATCAGAAGCCAAAACAGGCAGAATGAAGTCAAAACCTGAAAAGACTTGGACTGAATACAAGTGAGAAGGAATTGCATACAGCAAACAAAAGAGAAAGAAGTAGTAAATAGCTGGCAGGGACTGTGTTGTGGAAGCAAAAAAAGGCAAGGCTCAAAGGTAAGACAGCAATCTGGGTCTTCTCTCCACCTTACCCAGTGACATATTCTCCAAGACCATACTAAGCTTGTCAGCAACACTTAATATTTATGATTTTGTAAAATAACTAATTATGTATTATTTATAAATACATTGTAATTGTTCAAATTCTTACCAGATGGTATGAAGACTATGTTAATCCCAAATATAGTGTGAGTCAGCCAAGTGTAGAGTCCATAGAACCCAGCCATTTTGAGGGAAGCATCAAACACACCTCTAAAATGATCAAAGAAACTCTGTTAATTTTTATTAGCAAGAGGATTCCGAGAACTATGAAGATACGCACACAAGTTGCTTTAAAAAACTGAAAATCCATCAGTGCCACAAATAACACATCTCAAAATGTAACACTGAACCCTTTATGCATCTGTTCCCTCTGAGAAGAATAAATATCCACCACATCTGTCATTCAAGGCATTTAGACACAAAAACCAATGAGTTTCAGGGATAAATTTATTGAAAGAAACGCTCAAGCATCAGACCATATTCTCTATCAAAAATAACCTTTTTTCTATGAGAAGCAGTGCCATGTTACGTACAAACTACTTTTTCTTTCCTCTTTTCCACTTCCAGGTATTCATTCATTTTCTTTACCTGCTTACATTTCTATACCTGCTCTTTTTCATTGGATCCCCGCAGCCTTTAGGTTGCTTACTACGTGACATTACTAAAAACCAAATAGTAAATCTGGTAACCTAATTTAATCCTGCTGAATCTACATCGAAAGTTCTCCTCTCTTAAGTGTGACCATAGCTTCATGACACAGCAAACAGGCAGCTAAGTGCTGTGACATTTTTACAGCATGTACACATGTGGAGTATCCCATAAGTGAACTGGAAACCCATGCCATAGGTCTACAGACACAAAAATCATAATCTCAAAACTGCTAAATCTCATTACTGTATTATGTCACATTTTCACCCATATTGGAGAAGTGAAGTTTCCCAAAATCACTATTTTAGCTTGAATCCAAGTAACCAAACTACCCCTGAGTTCCTCACCTTAGAACAGTCCTAACAGTTACACCATTGCAGAAATGGTGGCATGTACACCCTCTTAGCAAAGAGAAATGTGAAGTTTTCTGATGTTCCCATTTATAACTAATACTGATGTTACCATTTATAACTCATGCTGATAGTGTCTTTGCAGTTTTGGGAACTCTGGCAGGAGGGCAAAGAAGACAGGAAGACATAGAACAGGAATCTTTGAGCCACAGGATCAGTGGGAAGATTTCCATTGCACTTTAAAGGGGAACACAGTCTGCATAGAAAAAAAGCCCTTTCTGGATCTAAAGTCTGTAAGAGCACAGTTTCCTTTCTCGATTGAGTCCATAAAGCCTTGTAGCAAAGAAACCACCTGTGATATTAAACTACTAGAATCTATTCTGAACTAGGTAGAATCTCTTCTGAACTACCAGCAAGAATTCCAAGACTCCCAGTTTTTGCTTCTTTGGCTAGTATCCTATTATTTCTGTAGGCAGTGTGAATAATTTTGCCCTCGTTTCCTACCAAAGGGCTCACTTTTAGATTCCTAAATTACTTCAGGATCAAAATTATCTTATTTAAAATTCATTCACTGGAAGTTATGAGTGCATAATAAACCTCACACATCAACACTACTGTTCAAAATGTGAGATTCTCTTAACAGACCAACTAGGAACAACCCTTGTGAGTCATTTTTCCCTTCAAAAGATGGAAAGGGAAAATACAGAGAAAAAGGAAGCTTTAAAGGATGACCTGAAGTAGCGACTCTAACCTTTGACAGGCAAGAATTACGTGGTGCATAAAGGAGGGAATATTTACAAATATGAGGTTTCCTCAGTAAAAAAAACACCTCAGTATTTCTCAGTTTAGATGAACTTATATTAAAACAGGAAGTCAGACCAAAATATATAAAATCTACAGATTTCTTTGAAGAGTGACATATACTCAATCGTATTTGAGTCACAAGAACAGAAGATTGAGACATACAAAAAAAATCTGGCAAGGAGGCAAGAAAATCCCAAAACCCAAGGCCACAGTAACAATGCTAAATGTGAGTTTGCATTAAAAATTCAAGATACTTTCATACTTTAGCTACTCAAAAGTCTTAATTTTCTGCATTTTCTGTGACATTTAATTTATATCTACTCTTTCTGAGGATATCATAGGAGCATACTATCTTTTTAAGAAGTACCTGTGCAGTAATCTTCAAGCAAATCTTCTTCTTATCAAAGAGGAACTGTGGCACAAATACATCACAGTTGTCAAAAATATTTTATAACTGTCCTTGGGTATCTCCTTACTTTTTCCAAAAAGTTGTTTTCTGTACTGTATCAAAATTAACAAAGTCTTAACAATTTCTGTTTGTATACCCCAAAACTACATTTCAGTGTACAAGAGGTGAGACAGGCCTCTAGCTTGAGACAAGTGTCTAAGTATCAGCTTTACTTGAAATTAAAATACTCATCTACAAGCAGACATTTTAGATTTTCCCAGAGAGACTACAAAAGAAGGGAAGACAGTGCTCTTATGGTAACCAAAGGAGAGACAGCAACTCGGAAACATGATGTTGAAGGTGTCTATAAAACAAGTTGCTTTCTTAGTCTCAGCTCAACAACTTGGCAGTCAGATGCACTAGCAGAACAACAGAAAAATTAGTCCAGGACTAACAGGTAGTCCTGGTCTGATGCCATTGTGCAAGTTGACACTTAATATATTTCAATGGCCAAACAGTGCATGCCTTTGAAAGCCTAGAACAGTACAGCATCTCTCTGGCTCCGTGCTTCTAACACACAAAACTAATAAGCTGAGAGGAGAAGCCATCACACAGCATTGGCAAGTTGTGAAGAACCAGTGGTCAAGCAGGAAGCAAGAGGAGGCTACGCCTAGTCTCATTCTCCTCCTCTCCTTCCCCTTGGTTTGTGTCTGCCTCAACTGAAGTCATAAAACATCACAAAAAAGGCCACTACTTTGTGGCAGGCGTGAACCAGGAGAACTTTAAAGTCTCTGAAAACTCGTGTTTGTTACTTTCTGGTAACTGCCACAAAAACTAAAAATATTAACATCTCTAGAAATTCATATCTATTTTGCTTCAGGGTTAAGGCAGCAAAAAAATAATTCTGAAAACATTAACCAGAACTTTATCAGCAGTTTGCTTCAGCTGCTCTGCACCTGAGATACTAGACCTTAAAGGTGATGAGGTGTGCTTGTGCCATTGTTGTATGAATTTATTACCATCTGTAAAATGCAGACCTTCCTGGCGTAATTATGACAGTAGATAAGTTTCATCTCTTAATACATTACTGGCACACATACAGCTTCCTTTTATATACGAGAGTAATTGTGTGATTCAGAAATCAGAAAATCCAATTGCTGCTCACGTCTCACTTTGGCACTGTATCTGGATGAACCACTTTACCTGCAAGAGCTGTCATCTGCAAATGCATAATTTATGAGCACTTCATGCCAATTTGGCATAAGGCATACTTAGACATACATATTCCATTTTACTGAGCTTTGAAAAGCATGTAAAATTAAAAAAAAAAAAAAAAATCAGAGGACATGGGTCATGCTTCACATTCACATTAAAAATGAAGAAACTTCTGTGAAATGCTTCTGCACAGCTGGCCTCTGTTGGTTTTTTTTGGTAAAAGTTCTTTCTACAAAGTTCTTTCCCTAACCTAGGGAATTTGCTTGCAGAATCCACAAAGGAAAGGGCCACTTTTTGAATTTATGAGTTTTGTGCATTTTTTTCTTTTTTACTGATTTGCCATAAAACATCTAGAGCTTCCCTTTTATTACTACTGTAGTTTAAATCAAATGTATGTCCACCTGAAGTCAGGTTCACTTCACACAGCCTGCAGGTAAGTCTGTTCACTGTTATTGACACAATGAGATTTCAAAAATTTCAACCTAATGCTGCAACAACCCCAGCTGAAAAGAGCCCTTCAGCTCAGATCATGGATTTTTTGACCTTGGAGTTAATTCGATTTTCTAGATCTCTCTGTTCCCAGAGCACTGGAGGAAAGAAGAGCATATGGGCTGAAATAATGAGAATTTGAGTTACCAGAAAGATTAGAGTAAGCATATCAGAAGTTCAGGAGAGGGATTTTCTGGTTATTATACTAAATTTATATGAACAGGCATATAAACCCTATGTGAATGGGTGTAAGAGTAAAAACTAAACAAAAGTGGTATTCGTCTATGGAAAGTTTGCAAGAAATAGCATTTCTCTAAATTCCTTACAAAACACTTTACAAGCCATACAACAGTTTACAATCCAATTAAAATGCAAGCCTGATAACAGGAACACCCTCAGCCAAAAATACTGTTAGAAAAAGACAATTTTACTCTTTTGCAATCTTCTTCACACCACTGATATTTGGTGTGTTCCCATATTCTCCAAGTAGACACTAAAAGGATTGTACTGTATCTTTGTTGCAAAACCTTTCTGTATAGAGAGCTGACTAATTCAAAATGATGCTTTAAGAGACTTCAGCTATTCAATTTCTTTTGAGATACAACTGTCACATTTCAAAAGTAGGGAGTACAAGGTAAAAGTGAAATGCATTCGAAACTTTACAGCATGGTTTCACAATTTATTTCAGATCAGGTTAGCCCAGAAGTGTCCCAGGAAAGGAGCCCTCCCATTCCTCTGTTTTCAAAATTCACTTCTGTCCCACAGGACCCTTCCTCTGTCTACCTGCTAGCACTGCCTCCATTATGTGCCATGACACTTTTTACAATGAATTCAGCTGACCATGTTTTTTTGATGGGTTAGTTTTAACTAAATAGCTCAGGTCTCTACTCCCCATCCAACTCATAAGCAGAGGCTTAAATAGCTGCATTCCCATCAGGAAAAAAACCAGTACAGTCACAGCTGGAGAGCAAGAACACATCCGTGCTGTCTTACCCCAGCTGAAACTAACACTCACTGTCACTACAACTTCAAAAACCAGAGAACTCTTGGTGATGTCTGAAGAACTTTCTTTCTTCACACACCACCAAGATCTGCTGCAAAAGACAAGCAGCCAGCTGTTATCATAAAAAAGACCAAGATATTCTTCTTCTACAATGATCCCCCAAATTTCAAGTGATCACCAGGAGAATATTGAAGAATGAAATGACTCAAAGAAGGCCTTTTGAAAAAAACCTCTTAAGCTGTTCTTTGACTGTCTTTAAGGGTTCTGTTCTTTTAGGGATAAAAAATGACCCTCTTTATATTTCAGTTCCAAATTAAACATGAAAGTAAGCAAAGTGCACTAAGACAGATTCCAGCTATGAATAAAGCAGAAGTAGCAGGAAGTGTTTGTTGTCAGAGCAAGATCATCTCAGGAGCAATATAAATATGCAAATCACTTTCAGCGATGACTCCATGACAAGATTTCAACAGTTTTGCTGCTGAAATTAAGTTCTCCTCATGAATGATACAACTGAACAAAACAGCTCCAACATATGCAGGCTAGTAATGACACTAATCAGATAAAGTGATACAGTCTTGTATCAAAGCATAGTTCCTCCAAATGGTATAACTGATGTAAATATTGCATACACCTCCCAAGGCAGGACAAGCCTCCAATGACTTTATCAAAACATCATTAAAGAGTGGCAACCAGTCTGAAGGACACAGTAGCACACAGACTTTCGTCTCTAACTGAGAAACATCTATGTTCGGTGAAAAATAATAATTAACATGTAGTCCAACCTGTAAGAAATTCTACATCTGATTATATCTTTAAAACACTTTTGTATTTGAATTAATTTTTTAATTATTACTTTGGCCTGTTTTAGTCACATAGTAAATGTAACTTAAAATTATTCTTTTGAGAAGCACATTTGAAAGGACCAGTTGTTTCTGAATCACCTATTTTTAACTTTTCCAGATTCTTATCAGGAGTAAACAATGTTTACTAAGGGCAACACCTGACTACTCTTAAAATGAATCTTGTAACATAATGTATAAAAAGCCAAACTTTTTCAGACCAAAAGTCTGTCTAGCCAGCATCCCATCTCCAGTAGAGTCCAGAAGCAGGTGCTAAAGGAACAAAAGAAATATGACAAACCTATTCAATAATCCACCCCGAACATTCTTCTAACCTCTACTTCCACCTCAGGGGATATTATGAACCTCATGCAGGCTTTCTATTAATTAATCTTCAATTAATATCTTTCCTTAGTCCTCCTATTCAATCCTGCAAGTTGCTGCAACTCCAGCATTCTTTTGCCAGATCTTACCCATGGCTACTGCCTGCTGCATGAGCCAACACATTTTTTGAAAAGTGCCTGCTCACTTTTTGGTGATTATAAGATTTTATCCTGGAAGAGACCATAAGCAGCCCAACTTAGTCATCCTTTTCACACTGGTTCTGATTTTACAAAGTTCAATTGTGTAACATCCTTTTTTCCAGGCTGAAGAGTCGTAACCAGCTCAGTCATTCCTCACAGAGAAACTCATGCATGCCTTCATTTCTCTAACCAGTCTTGTTGCACTCCTAGCTTTTTGAGATGAAGGAACCAGAATGGCACACAGTAACTCAGGCAAATACAGGCAAATCATAGTTTCAATACACCAAGAATAATATTCTGTGTTTCTGTTGTCTAGGTCGGTGCTAACAAATCTTAATGTTTGATATGCCTGGCAGATGTTTCTTAAGTATTACTAAGCACTGAGCTAGCCTGTGTACCAGAAAATATAGCACCCAAGTGATAAGACTCAGCACAGCAGTAATCAGTTTATGTGTGAAGTTAGGAATGGTTCTCACCCGTATGCATCACTTTCATCTACACTACATTTCATCAGTCATTTTATTTCCCAGACTCTGCTGTCTTCTAACTGAGTTTGTCTACAATCCTGCCGCATCCACGACTTCTCTGGGAAACCTGTTCCAAAGTCTCATCACTATCACAGCAAAGAATTTCTTCCTTATATCTAATTTAAGCTTACCCTCTTTCTTTTTAAAGACAATACCCTTTGCCCTTGAAAGTCTCTGGAAAGAGATGCTGTAAAAAGCCTTTATTAAATTTTGGTAGAACACAGCAGACAGATGAACTTATTAAGGGTCATGCTTGCCCACACTTCAAAAAATATGAGGAGGTAGAACTTCTTTCTGTGAAAACTCCACTGATTCTTTGCAACTAAATCATATTCACCAGGTGCTGGTACATCCCTAAGTTTCTACTAAGTTTTATAGTACCAATATCCAGCTTACTAGTACTTCCTGGGTTCCCTGGAACATTTTTTTTTCTAATTTTGCCCTTGAGATTTTCTATAGTGAGTTATCATCAGTCACTCCCAACAATTTGCTATTGTTTATTTAATCTGGCTTTTTTCCTACAAGCTCTTCTACAGTAATTTCTGAGAGATTCTGCTGTAGCTCATCCATAAGAAGGGTTTCACAATGGGACTCCCTCCACTTACCTTCATGGCAACAAGCAAAACAGCATCAATTTACCTCCCCCCTGCAACAACCTGCAGCAACCTTGTGGTTGCTGAGCACTCCTTGTCATCCCTCAGCCCTCTGACTGCTTGTTTCTCCTGCCGCATATGAAAAATTATACTTTGGTTTAACAGCATTTTGTGGAGCTTTGAGTAAATGAATCCAACTCAGCAGCATCACCACCCTCACGCTTCAGGCCTATTTCTATCTGCTGAAGTTTATGATCCTTTCATTTATTTAGCGAAAACTTCACCTTTTTAGAGCATAGTTTCTCATTTCCTTGCTCTTTAAAATTTTGCTCTTCAGATATGCACTCTCTCTTCCCTTCAGCATTACTTAGCTGTTAGCATGCACTGGCACTAACATTTATTATTCTTCACACCACTAGTAAGGATGTAAATTCTTTTAGATTCCCATTTTAGCTTGAAAAGTTCATGAATGAGAGCAACAGGTAGCTGGAGTCAATACTGCTTGAGATCCATTGCAGTCTTACATTAAGAATTTCCCAGACTGTTCAGATTATTCTTATTATAAAATTATGAAACACAAGCATAAAGAAGAGGGTATTTTCATTGCTTATGCTGGTGGAGACAATAAATAATGGATTGACCTTACAACTAGAAAAAAAGTGAGAAGCTAAAGCTGTGATGTTAAATCTTTAAAATATCAGGAAATCCTGAATATAAGCCTTCATGCTGTCTTCTTACACTACAATAGATCTCTATTTTAGATAGCAGAAATCTAACCAAGGTTATAATAACATATACTGCAACATTAAATATGCACATATACAATTATTAGATATGCAAACATACAACCCTGCAACATTATGCTAAAAATAATTCTAACAGTATACATTTATTCTTTGAAATATCTTAAAGGCGGATCTTTTCCCTATATATTTAATAAGTCTTTCAGCAACCCTTGTCTTTCCATGCCTTCCAGTTAGCCTGCCTTGAAAGCAAAGAGAAAAACTAACTGGCTGAGCTAAATTCCAGATATAAATTAAGCATTCCTCTCTTCATTGATACAGTTTATGTCATTAGCAACTAAACCTTCATTCAAATAGGTTCTGACATACAAATAAGTTTTAAAAAGTTGGTGCTGTGGTAAAAGAAAAGTAGTGTATGTATCCAAAAGTCTAAGTGCAATACATAATTAAGGGACTAGTATCTAAGATGCAGTGTAGTTACATTATTCTTTAAGATTGCAGGGAAATCTGCTTATGTGTTTAAATGTGCTCCCACACGCACACACACTAACCTACACCCTTCACATGTTTACAGATATTTTCAGTCTTAAAAAACTCTGGACAGCCACAGAATTACACACTAGAAATATGCACTAAGACAAACTGCTGTTAGGACTACAGAACATGCCATCTGGAATATGAAAGAAGCCAATGGCAAAATATCAACACTGTCTCACATAAAGCAAGGAGTCCTTAGTAGCCTCTCAATGTATTTGATACCAGCCTGCAGGGCAGAGAGCATAGAACTGTCTGTTTCAGCATCACATCACTTAGATAATCATGTGAATCAGGGGTAGTAAACTGTAAAATCCAGATTAAATTTACAGACTATGACATGCTTCACCCAAACTATATGTGTATAATAATGAACATTTTTTCATAGTTTCAGGTACATTTTGGAGTAAAGATTAAGAATGAGCAAATAAATTATTTTCTGAAAATGTCTTTGAAGATTTGTTTTTCTTTGAAATATTCTTTGGATAACTGATTGAAATCATGTGTACATAAAGCAATATACAGACAGCTGTGTTTAATAACAAGTATTTTCTATATAAAAGGAAATATGGGTAAAGACAAATTTTTGTCTTTACCTTTCATCTTGAGTGGCTCTTTATGCAACTATTAGAATATTTAAGACCAAAAAAGTGATGTGAGCAAGTCACGTGTTTATTGCTGCTAAAACAGGCAGCTGAAAAATACTACTATCTATCCCACTAGGATAATTGGGGTTATGGTTACTGTCAGTTTGGATCCACATATGTAGTGAAACAATGTGGCAGATCACATTGTACTTTTTATTCCAATAATTCAACTGAAGCTTTCCTTTCTTTAGTGTAATTAAAAACAAAATATAAGTGTCTGTTATTCCCAGTTTTAGACTAGGCAATTATTTCATTACAGAATCATACAATCATTTATGTTGGAAAAGACCTCCAAGATCATCAAGTCCAACCTCAGACCGATCACCACCTTGTAAACTAAACCACAGCACTAAATGGCATGTCTGGTTGTTTCTTGAATACTTCTAGGAATAGCGATTTCACCACCTCCCTGGACAGTCCATTCCAATGCCTGACAACCCTTTCTGTGAAGAACATCTTCCTAATGTCCAACCTAAACCTGCCCTAGTGCAGCTTGAGGCCATTTCCTGTCCTCCTGTCACTGATTGCCTGGGAGAAGAGACCAACCCCCAGCTGGCTCCACCCTCCTTTCAGGGGGTTGTAGAGAGCTGTAAGTTCCCCCTGAGCCTCCTTTTCTCCAGGCTAAACACCCCCAGCTCCCTCAGCTGCTCCTCACAGGACTTGTGCTACAGACCCTTCACCAGCTTCGTTGCCCTTCTCTGGACACCCTCCAGTGGCTCAGTGTCTTTCTTGCAGTGAGGAGCCCAGAACACAGCACTCGAGGTGTGGCCTCACCAGGGCTGAGTACAGGGGGACAATCACTGTCCTGGTCCTACTGGCCACACTATTCCTGATACAAGCCAGGATGCCCATGGCTTCATGATTAAGATATGATTCTTCATTAAGACAGAATATTTTTCAATTCTATTCCCTTCTCATAACATACACCTTAAGTAAAGCTTGAAAAATTTCAGTAAGGTCCTATTAAATGCATTCCTGTGACAAAACATTTCAGCAAGAGATAACTCCTGCTATGAAAGAACATTCATTGCATGCAAAAATTCTGTCAAAACATAATCAGTTAACAGTTAACTTTGAAAAATTAATCTGAAAGAAATTATTAATGTTGCAGTAAAATAAACAAGATAACACATTTTGCTTTTTCTAAGCATTAGCTTAACATGCGGGAAGATTATTGTTTCCTGTGGGAATTGTATCATTGTTTCATTTTCTCCACAATCACTGCCAGGATGCCACAGCAAACCAATTACATGTTTAAACAGTTGGGATTATTTCTTGTTTGTTTGTTTATTCATTTGCTTGCATGCTAGTTCATTTCAGATCTCTTTAGATGTTAATAAAAAAAGTTGAAATTTCATTAAAACCTATTTCATCCACCAAGACACTATAGGGTTTTTTCATATCAAATCTTTTTTTTACTTTCCAACCAATTTCAGCTAAGGATAAGTACCTCTTTAGAAATATACAGTATTTTAAGTAACTTTTCTATAACCAATGAAAAATCTGATCAAACTTGTGGTGTGCACGGCAAATGAAGAAAATGAAGCAAATAATGATAACTTTTCTCAAATTGAAAACAAACACTACTCATCTTCCTGGCATTACAGAACAAACTTCCACTGACACGTTTCAAGGCATCACTCAAAATACTGATCTGGGTTTAAGACCATTTCGCAACGTAATTAGGCCCCACCAAAACTGAAAGCTGCAGTAACTTTAAGCCACAGCCATACCCGTGTGCATGCACTCATGTGAAAGTATCGCACACACTAAATTGCACTGAGGCCGTGAGAACATGCAACTTAGTAATGTGCAATATCTCCACCAGAGCAAGCAGAATGGGAGCTTCAGGGAAGAAGGGTATGGTGCATTCAGGAAGAGAACGACATGCTGCTCAGGGAAAGGAAAATGGTTCAGGCAAAGGTGTGCATGCTACTACTTTGGAAACCTGTGAGTTGGAGAACTATTGTTTCATCCATTCGGGACAAAAACAACAACAAAAAAAATCAAAATCCAGACAAGAGCACCCCCTCCCTATTTCAAGGGTAAAGAAAACAATTTTCCTACTTATGCAGTGAAGTAGGTGACTCATGAACCAACTTTCTTTTACAGAACCCTTCTGAACAAAGCAAATCTCACACTGTTATGGGCAGATAATGATTCCCCTCAACCTTCAAAATACTATATTATTAATTATAGTTACAATGAAAAATTTCACTAACTACTATTGAGAACTATAATTATCTAAATACAGTAAACTGGTCCAAGTGGTCCTCATGTTTCTAAAGCAAGTCATCTTCCTAAACCTGATAGAGTGGTGCCAAAAAAATTCCTGCAGCTCTGGCATAACCCTTCTGCCACAGTCACCAGTCCCCTCCCTGTTCCCCTTTCTTCACTGGTTCCTATGGCTGACTTTAAGTGGTTTCAGTGAAAGCCAATCATGTATTTACTATATTCACAGGCAACTAACCACCACTGTCAGTCAAGGGAGACTCTCGCACATGATGAAATATTACCTTTGTAACTCATCACATTTTTGTCCTGATACCCACTTATGTAATACGGAAAACAGGAAAAAAAATTAACAAACAAGACAGAACTGTGGAGAGATGAAATGCAAAGGACAAATGAAGAATTTATCAAGAAGAAAAAAGAGCAATGAAATGTGGCCACACCAAGAAAGTTAGAATTGGAGTGAGAAAGACTTGAGATTGCAAACCAAAGAAAATGAGAAACAGATAAACCAATTGGGCATGAAGGACCAAAACTGCTAGAGAACAGAAGCTCCTTTACTGCTGAGACATTAGCAGTATTTGGAATTATTATAACTTTCCTAAATTTTTATTTCCCACCTCATTTACAGGCAATGGCACATGAAATTCCAGCATGGAATTTTGAATTAGTCGGTTGATTTGAAAGAGAACCAGTACTTCATACATCAGTCAGAAATTCCTGTGGTCACATTTGGTAGCGATCTTCCTCCCAGGTTTTATTACTGTGCTTTAGGGAATCATCACACAACTACTGACCTTTCCTCTTCTCTGTAGATTAAATGCTGCCTTCCACAAGATGCAAACAATGAGGAGAAGCAAATGCAGTATATGACAACAAAGTACACACAAGTGGTTAGTCTAAAATCATAGGAGTGTTTTCATGATGGAAGTTACTCCAATTTGGGAAAATTGGTTTATGACCAGTTTGCAAATCTGTGTTTGTTCCACAATCCAAACACTGATGGTTCCCATTTGGAGGGCTGCTTGGAGGCAGGCAACACTGCCTGTGAGAACTGGGAAAACTCAGTCAAATGCAGGTATCTGGGGCAAAGGCAAATGCCCTGCTTATAGTCACATTCACAACATGGGAAAAGACCGAACTAGCAGCAGACAATCCCTTGGGATGCCCTTTGCCCTCCAGTCTCGAGGGAGACCTACAAAACAGTTCTTTTGTTGACTGTCAAGGGTTGCATGGCCACTTCTCTCCCACTGCTCCTTGTGAAGAAGTGCCATCTCTTCAGCACTGAGGCCTAAACGACTGGAGAGAGGAAGACCTTCCTTCCATCAAGCTGCTGCCTTCACATTGCAAGGGACATTGCCATCAGCTGTCCTGCCCTTTACAGATGGGAAGAGAGACTCATAACCATGCAGAAGGTGACTCTCCCACCATCACCCAACCCCTCACTCCAGACCATCACCAGCAACACCCCCACCACTGCCCTGAGTCACACCACCATCAGCAGCATTCCCACAGTGGGAATTTGTCCTGCTGAGTATGCGGCAGTGCTCCTATTGCCATCTCCTCCTCCTGCTCATGCTCACCCAGTTGGTTACTGTGGGAGGCTGTCATGAGCCTTGCTGAAGTCAGAGCAAGTGGCAGACACTTGTCTCCCCTGGTCCCACCAAGATAATCACCTCGTCAAAGCAAGGCTCGAGCTTTTCCCAGCACAACTTGTCCTTGGTGGAGCTGTGCTGGCTGGTGCATCCAAGCCATCTTCTATCTTTCACTGCTCTGCCTTTGTACCACTAGGTTCGCATAACAAACTCTTGGCTCAGGTATGGTACGATGCTCTTGTCAAATCCCTGCTTGATCCCACCACCTGATGTGCGCTGCTGGCTTTTTGCTTCCCTGGTGTCCTAGATGAATGAATTTCCTATCAAAGGCCAGGAGGGCATTTCATCCCATGGTTTGTAGCAGGCAGTTCTTGGATTCCACTCAGCTTCTTCAAATCTACTATAGTGTTGGCACAGCTGCATCTGTTTTTTCCCACTACTCAAGTTCAAATTTATAATCTGAGGTATTTTGACAGAAACAGTGAGATTCAACACTTGGCTCAAAGCTGCCTGGAAAGCTACTCTTACCCCTATACAGCTCATAAATCTATTTGTGTGAACAGAGAACTGTCACTGTATTTGCAAACCCATCATCAAGGGAGTTAGAAAAATATTTATAAAATTTATAGCTACTTATAGTCCATAAAACAAAAAGCACAGCACAGTTCCAATGAGAGAAACTGAAATGGGAAAAGGTCTTGGTTTGTTTAAGAGCTTGCTGAGCAACATTTTTAAGTTAAGGGATCTCTTGAGCTACAGAAACGATTTGCCAATTGACCTCCTCTTCTTTCCCCCTTGCTCTTTTCCTCTGAAATAAATGGCAAAGCACACAAGGGAACAGACTTCCTTGATTATATCCACGTTTCTCAGTGCTTTTCACAAACACATTTTAAGTAAAAGAGCAACAGAAGTGACTGACAACATGGAGGATGATTATTTTTATGTCATTTGGTTTATGAGCAACAGAGATTAGGTGTATCTCTTGCCAGGAGGATCCCTGCCCTCCAGACAAGACTAGTTAGATGCTGCCTCAGCTTTGTGCACATGCTATGTCCTGCTGAAGAGTGGTGGGAGCTGGAACACAGCTGGTGAATTTTGAGATTTATTAACTTAATATTTTTGATCAACTGGATAGCATGGATATTTTGAGTGTGAATTCATGTTGTGTAATGCTGTCATAGTCTAATGATGAAAGTAACTACAGATGCTTCATTCTTTGACAATTCATAACACAAATGGAGCCTCTTCCATCCTACCACCAAGGAAAAACATCCATTTTGCACGCCATTTACAGATGAGATGAAGAAGCTATTTTTAGGTTCATACCCCTGCAGCAACAACTCATCTCCAAAAAGAAAGAATAGTTGCTACTTTGTGACAAAAGAAAGGGCTTGCAGTAGCAATTGTTTTTCATATGGCAACAAACTGGGCCTGCATAAACTCATGAGAAATTGTTCCTGTACTCGCCATATTTACATGCTGAACGCCACAGTAAGTTTTGAGTGGCATGCAAGTTAACTGAGAACCATTATGATAAATCTTTAGGTACAACTGAGAAGTGAGAAACTTCTGAAAATCTCAGAAGAGTCATTCCAAAGAATTCAAATAAGGCACCAAGTACAGGCTACTCCAAACAAATATGAATGACTGATTCAGGCTACCTTAGTGAATACACAGACTGAGGTTACTTGTGTATGACAAGCTGCTTCACATTCCACATTCTCCAGACACTGGCTTTTTATCATCTTAGTTGCATCTACTGGTGCATGCTGGCTCTTTCCTACTCATTTTCGTGTGACTTCTCTAACATTATTTTCTTTCTTTCCTCCATTCTAATTCTGAGAGGAATGGAGGTCACATACCTATAAACTTACAATTGTATTTAATACAATCCTTCTCACAGAGTATCTATGCCCAGGTAAACCATATCCTACTTTTTCACACTGTATCCCTCCACCATGGGCTGAAGAGAACGATTTGTGAGACAATTACCAGTTTCTAAATCTGCTCACACTATTCAGAAAAGATAGAACTGAGTCACTAACCATGTGATCAATGAAAACTCAATAGCAAGTAACTCAAGAGAAGGGCTATTAACCTTTTGGCAGAATTCCAAATCTGTTGCTTTCTACCTGAATTGCCCCTTCATTTTAAATGACTACAGCAGTTAGCTCTGTTGTTCAAGATCCTACACAACATATTAGAACTTTCCCATTGTTAAAATGGCAAACATTTAGCAATGAGTTTGGAAAACAGCTTTACTACGTCCCCAGTTTAAACTCTACTCAAGTATTGTACATATGCACAGGATGACACAGAAAGCAGCAGTGAAAGAGGCAATGACTATACAGAATTTAGCATGGAGTCTGTTTGCTTTGTCCAGACCATCAACTTTTTTGAAAAAGTACACTGTGACTTAAACACATTATATAAAATCCAGTTTATTACATTACCAGCATGTTAGTGTTTCAAGCTGCTAACAGGTGAAAGCTGATGATTTCATTCATCTGTGATGAATGAACATTACTGCACCACCCCAAAAATAACTTTACTGTGTAATCTTTGTGAACCACATTTAAAAACATAAAAAATCCTCCTTCAATTACTGAAGTAGTTTAGAGCTGACACACAAGAATGGTGACTAAGCATGAAGTACTGCGGATGAACTCTGTAGGTGCAGCACAGTAGTGTTCCAAGTGCGATAAGCGGAGTGCTCCCCTGTTGTTCCTTTGATGTAATGTGGTTTACGGAGATCATGAACTAGATTTCTTTCAGATGAAACTGAACTGGAAAATATGCTCCAGAAGCATATCTAATATATTCCAGGTACACTTGGGTACTTATTATCCAATATTAGACAAAATACTTCAAACTAAATAATTCTGAAATGTGTACAGCACAGACATCAGGTGCTCCATTTCTACTGTTTTGCTGAATTAATCTGCTCCTACTGAGCTGCCCTAGCTGTTACTGCCAACAGAACTGCGAACACTGCTTCCTAATGAGTTAGGGATGTCATGGGTGTAGCAGTTTTACAAAACACTAGTATTCATGACAGCACAGACCTCTGAAAAATTTTTAGCCAAGTCAAATCAAATTGCTCTATTAACAATGAAAGGGGAAAAATCACCAATGCTAGATTCTTGAAAATTAAGATTTGCAACTCATCTTTGAAACACAAGCTGTTGCAATTGTAAATTCCTTGCAGCTGAGCATCAAATTTAAAAAAAGGATTTTCAAGAAAGGGTAAGAAATCAGCAATATACCTTATTGCTTCCTCCACAGATTGGCCAACTATATTTGAAGAGGAACCTGGCTGAGACAAAGGTGTCAGGCTTATCACCCATTTTACTGGCTTGTAATACTCATCACTGGAGCTCAACAGGTAGAATAGCGTGGTCAGAAAAATCACCTGCAAAACAAATTGAAGTTTTAAATTACAAGGTAATAAATACTTTACAGAATTAGAGTATGCAGCTATGCTTCAGATATTCAATTTTACTGGAAAGGAACAAGATACTCTTCCACAAGCCTGGATTTAGAAAAACTGAGCTGAAAGAATTATTTTCTCTCCTGCTCCACAAAGAACTTAACATTTACAGCTAGACAACTTCTGCCTCTGTTCAGCCTCTTCCCAAAGTCACATCTAGACCAAACAACTAGAGTGCTGATCAACATTCTAGTTGTGGGGCTTTTTGGTTCTTTCTTAGCACGTTTAATAGATTAAAAAATTGCTGAATAGTTATGTCTATTCTCAAAACAAGCAAACAAAACTGCTAAATAAATTTGAGCTGTCTCAAGAGTCATTATGCAGCTGGGTATCAGAGATGAATTATACAAAAATTTGCAACCATAAATTTTATGTTAAGCTGGCAATCCTAAGTGAATATTCCTTCTGTGAGTTTGATGATGAGTCTCAGTAGAAGTGATGGCAGTTCCATTGTTTCAGTTAAAAGACAAAAAAATTACAATCAGATTATATTAGCTTCCTCTGTGCTGCAGTCAACTACGTTTCTCTTATTTTCCTGTTAGCAGGCTCAGCAACTTCTTGGGTAAGCGTAACTCACAGAACTGTGTCCATCTTGAAACAGAATACCTCAAACAAGAAACATCCGTTCTGTATGCTGCAAATGTAAGCTATGGCTTATATTTGCTTCGTGTACAAGACTTACAGATTTTTTATTTCTTCCCAAGATTAGAAACAATTCTTTCACTTTCCTTGTTTCCAGTCTACTTGTATTTTAGAATAAACCACATCCTAATCTTTTTTTATGAGCCAAACAGCCTGACCTCCATAAGTCTCTTACTTTCAAGCATTTTATCTAGTTTTCAGACACCTCATGCTCTTTTCCTTCATTCTCTCTGAAGATACTCAGAAAAGAAAATGCAGACAGCATTGCAGTATTTCATTACCAATCTCAAAATATCATCCATCTCTCTTCCTAATTTCTTTATACTCAATAAAATGCTACTACCATTTTCCCCCTATTCTACACTCCCAGACTTTAACTTGAAAGTCACATTCAACTATTCACCTAGAATGATCCCTGTCCAAAATGTCATAGATTGGTTTAGGCTATATTCCATCTTCCAGGTGTTTAGTTTCTGCCTTGGGTGATAAACCAATCTAGCTAATAAAACAAGTCATTATATTAGCAGATTTAAACAGCATGCTGTTAACAATCATTCTGAGATTAAAAAAAATGAAGCCTTGCTTTAACGGGAAATAGTTTAGTGCCAGTAGCAGTATCAGCTATATTTTGTTACAGTTTCAAATAAGAGAAACTTAAAACTTGAATCCCATTTTAACATCCTTGGTAATTCTGTAATTATGGTTATTTTCTTCCTTGATGGGCTCTGCCATTTCTCCTAAGATACTGTAATATTTCCTGATTTCACTAGAAAACTCTTTACTGAAGCAGGTACCCAGATGATATTGTGCCTTCTTTCCACTGAGTTCAGCCTACAGATCCTTCTTGCACATGCAATTTTCAACACAGCAATATATTGCTCTAAGTACAGGAACTATAATATCTGCTTATCCTGACTATTCCTCCCCAGTCTTTACAGAAAAAACTTGCTTTCTTAAGGAGTCATAAGATAGACATACCCACCTGAAGAGTAAAAGCCAAAGAGGTGGCTGGGAGTGAACAGCAGTGGAATAAAATGGTGTTAAGCTGAACTACAAGCTAGGAAAAGGTACAAACCCATATCAATTCCTGCTAACAGAAGATGGACGTAACCACAGCACCGAATTTTGGATTATCTGCATTTTAGGAAATTAACATATTTCCTTTAGCATAATAGGTGCAGAAATGCAAAACAAAGCTGTAGTCACAGAGTATAATCATGTACTATCAAACGGCTTGCTGACTCTTCCAACAAGTAGAATAGCCTCAATACTACATTCAGCAGCAAAAGATATGTACTATCTTAGAGCAGCCGGAGGCTAAAAGTTTTCAGACCTCTTTTACAGGATATCTAAGATACCTAAATTGTTTCCTAAGCAAATATTCAAGATCCTGCCAATGACTATCAGGAAGAATTTACCAAAGACAAAACAGTAAGACCTTTCTGTAGTTAAACAATAGATGGATTACTGTTTTATGCTGTAGAATTTGTTCTGTAGCTGAAAACATTAGATACTCTAATTTGAGGAGGTATAGACTGAATTCAAGGAGAAAGCTCTGGGTAAACATTCTCTACTGAAATGATAATTCAGCATTTCCACAGATATCAACAAACACATGACCTAATTGCTTGTGCATCAGGTCCACTGATTCAGTAAATATTTTTCTATCTGCCTTTCATACTCAATTATCTGCTGAAAAGCTTCAGGGTTTTTCTTTGCTGGGAGTTTTTGCTTGTTTTGGGTTTTCTGGTTGTTTGTTTAGTTGTGTGTTTTACAGCATTCAAAATCTGCGCATTCCCTGCAGGACTGTAGATGCCCATCAGCCAAACAGAGCTTTTTCTCTTCCAATCTTTGTAACAGAGTGCGAGCACAGTGAGTGAGTTTGTGTGTGCACGTGTGCAGATTTACACACCCACTCAAAGGCATAATCACACATTCATGTGCACATGTGTGCAGACTGAACTTGTATTCAGAAGTGAAATACAAGTGACACCTCTGTAACTAATGACCAGCTTTCCAAAGTCTGTTGAGGATTTGAATAGTCTTACTGGATCATGGATGGATGTGCTACACAGATTGACATTCCTACTGAATGTTTTGATGGAAGACATATTTTTCAAAATGGAGGTTCCGAACAAAGCATCCATTATTTCCATGTTTTAAAGTACAAATTTTTAAACCTTCTATCAAAATGAAATTCATTATTTTAATTTCTATTGAAGATAACTAAAACTGGACTGAAAAGTAATCAGTAGAAAAGTTAACCACTTCAAGCTTTATCTTGTTGGAAGATTTAAGCTAGTTTGTTCCACTCCAAGCTAGCAAAAACTTTCCTGTAGCAACTAGGAAACCTGAAAAATGAAAAAATAAGAGTACAGTTCAAGCATCTAGTCTTTAAAAGAATTCCAACACAGCAAGATCCTAACTGCCTCTGCTAAACCAGATGACTGCACAGTGCCCCAGCAAGAGGCAGGACCCTACCGGCAGACAAAAAGTCAGGATCATGCATCACAGCAGCAGCATGCAATGAACTTCATATAAGTCATTAGGCATTTAAAGATAAATTTTGTATCTGAGCCTGAGTGCCTTTAAATCATTGGCAATTAGTACCCAAACTTGTAATTTTTGTATGCTAACTTTTCTGACACAGTTTTCAATGTGTCATCTTGGGTGAAGTCATGGACTAAGGAAGAAATAAAATACTCTCATGTAATCTTTGTTTTATGGAAGACAACTAGAGAACAAATTGCTGATTCCCCTGCAACAACTTTTTCCATCTTCTGAAAGCAATGGCTTGTATAGGGATATGCTTGTAAGGACATGCCATAAGATTTCAGTAGTTACGTAGGCTATCACAAGTTTCAGCTTAGTATCCTCAAGGCCTGAAACAAGAGTTTTCCACTAACAGAATGACAGGAAGACTTACTACCTCCTAATCTCGCCCTCTGTCTTGATATGCCCCCAAGCAAATATGGAATTGGCAAAATCTTGAAGAATTTTGATATTAGATAAATTTAGAAGATGTTTTCAATGCTTTAGGTTTGAGTTTTCATTGTTACAACATGTGCAATTAGGCTTTTCCAGTAAAATGGACCATGTAAACCAATGACATATTACTTACCACTGAAAGCACAAAATTGAGAAGAGCTGTCCCACTGTGGAAGAGGATTGTCACTAACGTTGTAACCGTAGTAAACAAGAGGCTCACATTGCGACTCATCACTATCCACAGAGACTCCAGGATCTGAAAAAGGAGGGAGAAGCGAAGACAGTCAGGCATTGGATGCTATTAGCAAGGACAGAGAATTACCCACCGAGTGATTCATCTCCACCAAGCTATGCAAAGATGACTTCTAAAAAAAAAATCATCTTCCCTCATTCCTACACAGTAGGTTCTATCAAGTGAAAATGTCTACTTTACCAAAGGTAAGTTTCTATGTAGTTGATTACAAGGTTTTAGATTTTTTTCTTCCAATATTCAAAATTATTTCATCATGCAAAATTGCAAAAAAACTAGATGTGGTGACACTTGTTTATCGTGATTAACATTGTCAAGCAGATCTTGTCTTGGGAGAAAATATTCACCTTTCCAAAAGCAGGAATGTTAAGATACAAAGAACAAGGAGTAACATAACAAGGTAGAAGTAAATCTGAAGCTTCAAAGCAAATAATAAAATTACTACTTCAATAGATTTGTTTTTAAAAGCTTTCTTGGTAATGAAATGCATGTTTTTAATAGTATCTGCAGAGAAATGCAAAAGTTGTGATTTTGAGTAAGGATGCATCAGTTAGTCAAGTAATTATGGAAAATGAATCAAACAATATTAGATAATTATTAAAATCTGTACTGGCTTGGGAAACTGATTGCTTATGGTTACATACAGTAAAGATTAGTTTTGATGCATCAAAAGGAGGCACATGGAGACATCCTAAATGCAATGCACACTAGTTTCAAACAAATACTTCATTCCAAAGGAATATAGTAAGAATGTATTAACCAAAGTAATTCTAACATATAAAAGAAGCAAGATCACAAACAAATCTCTTTCAGATTAACTAATGTAACTGGAAAAACTGTAAAAGCTCTGACACAAAAGCCCTTCAAGTTCAAAGCTGTAAATGAAGATTTCAAAACTAGCAACTGTCAGTCTTGGTTTAACAAAAGCAATTAGACTGAATTAAAACAAAGTCAACCAAACAAGAAATGCCTAAGACCAAACAAACCCTTCCCCAGTAGCCAGCATTTGTAGAGCATACAAAGGAGTGTAAGCCATGTGATCACCTCTCCTTTAGAAGTGAGTGAAACATATTAAAAAATTTATTAAGCATGAACTTGAGAAGGAATAAGTACTGGGGGAAATGACACAGAATTACAACAGAGAAAGACCTACTTAGTTCATGCTTCCTATTATTTAATGGGAATTATGAATGTTAAAGGTCAGCTTTTATACAGATTTTACTAGTCTCTCTTGAGAATTGAAGTGTGGTTAGAAGTCAAGAGGACTCTGCTGTAAAATGTTCTCCCATTGGTACCTGTCCCCTTGCTTCTTCTATGGATTATGAATTCATTCTGGGAGTGCAGTCGTGCTATAAGTTCATGCAGCCTCCAGGTAACATTATTATGTGCACATTATGTTATGAGGACTGCAAACACAGCGTACAGTGAATTCTGAGGGAATGGTTTGTAGCTAAAGCAGAGACCTTCCAGCTGGTATTCAGTAAAGATAGTGCTATCATTGCTAATAGCAGGCCTTAAATTGTATGCAAGGTTCCCCTCCCAGATATTTAAGCCTGTTACTAGAACTTGATATGTGAACAAGACCTTCTGTGCCACAGGTCTTCTGTTATAATACGGACTTAACCACAGAACAGCAGCAAAGGCCTTGAAAATAGGGACAAAGGTTGAAAACAAAGGCCCCTGAAACATGAACAGTGCTTTGAGTAAGAAGGCATTGAAGATGCATAGCCTTAAGAGCTAGCAAAAGTGTTTTTCCTTCAAGAAAATGAGGCAGGAATTAAGAAAGGGGGAAAAAAAACCCCAACAGGCAAACAACAGGACAAGGCACCTGTCATGACCTGGAAAAGTAATACTACTCCCAAGTATCACAGCAGATGGTCCCAGGCAGAGGTCAAGGGGCACGAGTTGTCTGGAATAAAAACACTTCATGAAAGGACAAGCTCCTTAATTTGAGGGAAGATGATGTCCATTAAGTTCCAGCTTTGCATACCTAAGAGCTCTTGAGTCGGCTCTTTTAGACTCCTGTGACTCAGACCATTAAGGTCAGCCTCTATTGGTATCAACTACACAGCATCATCACCATGGTATCTTATCCTAACAGTTCATGTAGGACATGTTTGTCAAGGACTGATCACTTTGAATACATAATTATAAGGATTAGGAGACTGTAAAGCAAACCACTAGCATGAAGCCTGTTGTTGGTCTAGAAAATTGGTCTAGTAAAGTTTTGTTCTAAAGAGTAAAACTAGCCTGATTTAACAGTCTTCTAAATACTAATCACAGCAATTGTTAAAACCCTCACTTGCAACACATAAGCTGAGCTGAAAGCAGTGAGAGTTCACAAGGAGAGGAGCTTGTTCCATCTGCCAGAAGAGAGCACACAATTGGTGGGACTGTGAAAGTTTTCTTCAAAACAGGACGTTTCTCCAGTATAGGCAGGATTTATTGAACACTTTCCCTAGAAGCTTTAGCCTGAGGGCTGGTAACCAGGATATACAACTGCAGGTAGTTAGAATGTAGGTATCAGGTTGTTCAATTAACATCATGACTAGTTCTCCTACATGAACATCCTTGTCTGGTGGAGTCATTGATTGGAACTGTTGAACTAGTTATCACCAGCATTGGCTTAAGAGTAAGTGCAGATAGGGCCTTTCTACAGCTTTGGTATGTCTTATGAAAGCAACTGCATCTTTTAGGACTCATCTCCAACTACAGAATAATTCCTTTTTACGCATATGTGTCATTAAAATTTCAAGGTACAAGCTTTTCATAGCTAGGGTGAGAAGACAGACATAGCAGACATTAATCATTACCGAATACAGTATCAGAACATGCTCAAATACTTCCCTACCACACAAAATCAAATTACGTGCAGCTACACCTAAGAGTTCATAATGCTGGTTGATTCCCAGAGCTTGCTGCAGTGGAGTTGATGAGCTCACCTAGTATGGATAAAGAATTGTTAAAACCTTGCCAGCTGAGTTGAGTTCTTCAAAACACAGCATAGTGTGAATATTTATTTAATAATGTTACATTACTTTTAGTTACTTTTTTATTATTAAGTAACTGAAAACTACACCTCTTTCCTCAAACAACTGCTCAGTAAGCAGCCATAAGGGATCAGTGTTTAAAAGAGTTATGAAGCTGTACAGAATTCAGGACTCCCTCACGCACCACACTATGCAGTGTCACCATCAGCATCAGTTACTGTGCCTTTCTAATCTATAACAGGCAAGAAAGCAAAATTGCACACAATGTTCTCCGGCATTTAGGGTGTCCTCTTGGCCACTTTTAAACTGGTCAACACCTGAAAATGAGGGTTAAAAGGCACTTGACCAAAACAGTAATTTGCTGGGAACTTCAAGTCAGCAAACATCTGGAAGTCGGCTAAATCTATGTACCCAACTTGATTTTAAAGATCAACAGACATATAAAGGGAATAAAACTGAACACAAAGATGTGAAAAAACAAAACAAAACATGCTAGTTGATATATTACTGAGAAATGGACTGAATTAACTATAAACTTATGAGATTACTTGAAGAAATTACTAGAGCCAGAGAAAATATTAGGATACGTAGTAACTCAGTGAAATATCTGAGAAGCTGACTTGATTTAAAACACACAGATCAGTCATGCCAAAGGCATGGAAAGAGAAACCTAACTAAGATGAAGCTTGCTGTGTACATCTCTGTGGAAGGTCTTCTGTCTTCCTGTCTGGGAGATCTCTGAATGAGATACTGCCTGCTGGTGGAATGATGAGTATTCTTGTGCAAGTAGCCAAAAGATCAAATTAAGAAGACATTAGCAATGTCTCATATAACATCAAGGGAGCTCTGAGTCATCATTCACAGATTTAGCCAGCAACAATTCACCTTCTCAATGCTACAAGCATACAAGAAATAAAGGGTATGAATGGAAAAGCAGATGAGTGAGGAAAGAATGAGTCTTTTTTATTTTTCAGAAATTAGATCTTAATAGTCCAACTTTGTGCTGCCTATTTCATCCATCTGATAAACTACCTTAGAGTGGAGCATGGGGTGCAAAATACAAGGCATAAGTGAGGATCCACTCTTGCTCTCTGCAAAGAATGAGATGAAATAAACTTCAGAAACACATCACTGATTATGTTATACTGATTTTTAACACTACTGCTTCTAACCCTGGAAAAAGGCAGCAATGCTGCTAACACCAAAGCTTTTAGAAAAAAAAGCAAACTGATGACTTGGAAAATATTATATTAATTTTAAATCTTCAGGCAATTTACATGTTTATATAGTTAACTACTTTAAAATGATTAAGGTCTGTCTAAATGAAACTACAGCTAAGCATAACTGCTATAATGAAGAGCACATTTTGAAGGGGGTACAGAAGTCTTCCAAGCTTTACCCGATACTCAAAGTTCTGAATCCATGCACGTTGTTACAAATTAAATGAACACCGGCAATTCCCCATCACACCTACATCGGTGATTTAATTACACGTTTACAACTCTAAAATGAAAATTTCTTCCATTACGGGAGAAGCCTGAAGTGAAACACTAGCATCTGTCTTCTTTGAATGTTTTTCTTACAGCAATAAGGAGGAAGAACACTTCCTGTGATTTCCATCAAAGGAAAAGAGCTTATCTGCTTGTGACTGTAATATGACACTGTCAAATAGCTGTATTTTCAGAGAAAATTGTCATCCATTCTATTCTGAAATATTTCAGAAAGCCAAGGGGCTAGGAAGACAAGCATCTTTTGGTAAATACAATCCATCTATAAATACTTGTTACATGGAAGTAGTGTAATCATACACATTTATTCTTTTCCAAAAGTGGAGGAAATCTCATTAGAGCTGCATATCTGGTTCTTTACACACTTCTTTACAGCTATCTCATTGTCTTTAAACTATCTGCATGTTAAAAAAAGTGTCAAGACAGCTTTGGGACTGCTTTGTGTCTTGCCATATTCTTAAGAATTGCAAGCTAGCATTGATGTCAAGTGTTCAACCTCACTTTCCCCATAAACAATACACTCAACCAAAAATAAAGAACAGTTTGGGTTGGAAGGGACCTTAAAGATCATCTGGTCCCAATCCCCCTGCCATAGGCAGGGTCACCTTTCCTTAGACCAGGTTGCTCAAAGCCAAATCTAATCTCGTCTAAATCCCACCCAAAATTCCATAAAATACGAAAAAAGCAAACAAACAAAAAACCCAAACCAAAGAATCTAAGCAAAAGAAAAATTAAACCCCCAGAACATACACTCCCAAAAGCACTCACATAATTTAAAATATTAACCCTTCCCAATTCAGTATGCCAATCTAAAAACCCATTGTTCACTTCAAAATACCAGGAGAAAGATTTTCATGCTCTGATGAGAACATAAATCCTGAATACAGTAAGACTGCTTTGTATCTTAGGCTAGGTAAGAAACATGCTTAAAAATACCAGATTTAAGTGAAAACTATTCTTATTTTCATTATCTCCACGTTTCAATGACCGAAACAAGCACAGAGCTCATATTTTCATTAATTTTAATTTAAAATATTAGTGTGAGTAACATTTATGCAATGCACTACAGATGAGCAAGCCAGGAAAGAAAATGCTGCCCAGTAAGGATGTCAAATCAGAATTTAGATCTTTATACTAAGCTGACTGGTTTACAGTCTGTCATTAAGGACATGCGTATATGGAGAAAAAAAGGTGTTTCCCCACAGCTGATGAGTAATGAGTTCCTGGAAACAAACAGGAAAGCAAGTCAATTGCTGGCACTTTTTTTCCTGAACTTCTAAACCAGATTTTAAGAGTAAAGCAAGCATGCTAGCTAGATGAAAACTTTAATATTAATGTTTTTCATTCTTAAATATTTATTCACTTTACACTTTTCTTACGCCTCCCTCTAGCCATAGATTACTGAAGAACACTTTACATCATGGTTTCTGAGCACTGTGCAGCAATGCTGCAAATGACACACTCTTATCATGTAGTTTCTCCTCCTGTTCCTCTTGCCTAGAAGGAAACTCCACACTGACTTTAAATCATGATGTGTTGTGTATTTTTAAACCCTCTGCCTCAAGCATGCATGGCCAACTTTGAGAAAGTATTAAGCAAATTTCATTATTAACTGAAAAAAAGTTTACTGCAATAAAGTTTCTCTCAACTTTTTCTTATGTCACATCTTCTTCTGTGGTAGAAGCTGTAAGCAGCAGTTGGGGGAGGACAGAAAAAGCACACATGCCTATCAGTCTAAACCAAGAACTGCCTGGAGGCAAATACCAGCTTTAATTGCATTCACAGATCTCACATGGTGCCAGTTAGGTATAAATAATAGTCTTCCAAAACTGAAGATACCTCTAGCAATGACAACAGCTCAAGTCAAAGATGGGGGGATTGGCTCTGTCAGTCAGGGAACTGACTCTGGATATTAAGCATTTTGGACTTAACATGATTTTTCAGTGAAACACTTCAGTTTGGATTGTTTTCAATGCTTCCTTTTTTTCTCCTCATAAGGTGAAAGGTTTTTATTCAGGAATTCACACTGTGTAAAATATTAATTTCATTCTCCACAGAACTTTCATAAAAGGATAGAAAATTAAGCTGCTTTCAGCCCCACGAATAATAATTTCAGGCAAAAATACCCATGACCCATCCCCCCTCCCCCCGCTTTTATTGCTTGGTTTTGTTTTCACAACCTCTTAGTCAATAGCTTCTGCAGTTATAGCCTAGACCAACTGGTTTCTTCTTTAAAGAGAAAAGACTACATAAAATAATGCACTGAAAATCAGCTTGCAGGTGACACAGGTAACAATCTGGCTCAGGAAGACATCTGGGATGCTGGTATCCATGAAGATGCTGAAACCACAAGAGCTTCTTTATCATAAACATTTCTGCTTGTTTTACAGTTATATCTTAAATAAGCTTACAATAATTGCTTCGGTAGAAGTAGGTAACACTAACAGTGTTTCCATAATTTTCTGTGTACTTGAATCCATAACCTTAGTGGTACTCCAAGGAGAAATCGCTATCAGTTAAAAATTAGACCAATTTCAGAGTAAGTGCAAAGGATACCTACCGAGAGAAATGTTTCAATGTTATCATGAACAAATGATGCAACATCTTGCCAGTCCAGAATATCTCCGAGCCAGCTGTTCTGACGGTTTATGTGCCACTTGTGTCCTTTGTGTCTTCCAGAATGTGTTACATTCTTAAAAAGAGACAAAGAAAAGAGACATTCAAATAAAATTCAGAGATATGAGAAAGTCAAAAGCGAATGATTTAGACTGATGTTTTCTTAAGGAGGAATAGATACAACATGCATCTAAATACTGAGAGCTGCTTTAACTGGCATCCCCAAAAATACCTGGATGTACTCTATACACTGGAAAAATTAATCTGTCAGAAAATTGTAGTTAATTATCCCCTTTAATTACATATCTGTATATTGTACTAATTCACCTCTGATAAAAATTAACTTTACTGCTTGACTGATACAATGGTATCCTATTTGCTCTTAATAAAAGCACACAAGAGAGGTAATAATTTCAGTTATTGCCTACATAATTTAGTTTTTGCAACAAGTTTTCCCAGTATAGCCCATAAAGAAAAATGCAAGCAAAAGTCAAAGCAAGTTTTCTCACTACTAGTTTCTACCTCTCCACAGGTAATGTTCAATCACACAAAACCTAAAAGCTAAACTGGATGAATGGAGGATTTCTTCTGACTATACACATTCGTAATTGCAACACAAGACAACGGGACATGGCCATAAAAACAACAGCTAATTCCTTAAGTGGCTCCTCTCTAATTATGAAGTTGCCTATTGCCCAGTGAATCATACCTGATTACCATCTTGAATGAGGCTATTTGACTCAGTCTGTGACAAGTGTTTCAGAAAAGGATGCCAAAATTCTCTGTAAGTAAGCTTAAGCAAACCTGCTGACTACAACACCCTAGTCTTTAACAGGAGACTTCTCAGTTCTTAATTCTGATTTTTATAATAAGCATTCCACTACTTGTTAAAATTTTCTGAACACTTTTAGGCTTACCAGCCTGCATTCAAAATGACAGTATCTTTTTTGCCACACATGGCAAGTAACACTCCAAGTGAGCCCCTGCACTGATTTATGTAAGAGCATTACATTTTCTGCTTATTACCAATTCTCTCTAGATGCACTATTACACTTTGTGATGTACAATTAGCAACCTTCTTTAACAATCCACTGGCAACACAGAGATCTTTCTTCTGAGCTGGCAATTTATTTAGAGCAGAAACATATGAGTAGTCAAGAATCTCCCTCCAATAGCCCTTCTGTATTTGTAAACTGTATGAAGACCTATTATCTGTTCATCTAGTTCTATACTAAAACTCTTACTTCTTTAATGCAAGTATCCTCTTGGAACTTTAGAGGCATTTGAAAAATAACTGCATAAAGGAAAGTGTTAATAGAATCGCAATTATTTAAATATACAGAAATATTTCAGGAATATGACTTCGGGATTTGATATTTCCATTGCACTATGGCTAATGAATTGCTTTTTCCTTTAGAAGGCAAACAGCATTGGCAGCATAAAATGATTTAACTCTTAGGAACTTTTCAAGATTCAGTATACAGAACCCATTATAAGATGGCTGCAAAAATGCATTTTAAGAAACTTAACGAGACAACAATTACTTTCTCACAATTTCAAATTAATAAAAGTTACACATATCATGCAGAAGACCAGTTTCCTTTTCCCAACACCTCAACAACACAAAAATTCAGCAGAAAGTGCTAAACTATGAAATACTAATTATAAAAAGAAAACCGCAAATTAAATAGCACACATAAAAACACATTTAACTACTTAAGTGTAGGACACAGCTCCAGCTGTACTCAACCTGTAACTGTAGAATGATCTTACACACTTGAAATTTTTACCTTTTACCGACCTTTACTCAACTTTCCAACTTTCTGCTATTCCCTTCCTCAGGAATGCATACTTAGCATAATTATCTCAGAGTACTAAATGACAGTTTATATGAATACCATTTAATTAAGTTACCCACCTTCACAAACCAGGAGTGATAAAGCCTGTCCCAGAGCTCTAGCACTTGTTTTTCAATCACAGCAGTGTTATTTACTTTTTCTCCTAAAATTTTATGGAGCTAAAACACATGAAAATCTTTTATTACACAGGACAGAATAAAGCAGGCATCTACTGATGAACTTCAAGCTTGATGAATCACATAAGACTATCTGGAAAGGCATGTCTCAAACTCAAATTATGAGAAAAAATTAGTATCAGTATGAAATACACATTTCAGACAACATGGTTCACAATACAAAGACTTTGTTAAAAAACGTTCTGCTGCACTAAGGACTTCTTTCCGCACTGAAAAACCAGTGCTGTCTCTAAAATGCTTAATCCAAAACCCTTGATCATATTTTCAGAGTAAATACTTAAAATAATTTGAGATGTATGCTAGATATCAAAATATATAAGAATCTTGGCAAATTCTTCTGAAGAAAGTTAGCTTAACTATATAAATTATGACTAAAAAATGTCCAGTGTACCACCTAGTCCACCCAGAAATTAGAATACAGGAGAGAACGAGGGGTGGTGGTCGCAATAAAAGTCTACATTGTCTATAACAAAGTCAGTTGAGAAAAAATTACTCAATTTTATTTGACTCATTTTCACTGGGAATCATTAGAATGATGACAGATTCTTCAGTTCTTAAAAATAAACTATCCTCTGAACAGAAAAGACTACTGAAATTACTCCCACTCTTCCTTCAAAAGTCACACACCAGAGAGTGGAAAGAATAGCTCTGTCAACAAAATGGTTAAACACAGGGAAAAGAACTACTGACAAATATATTTTTATTTCTTTTTACTTTTATGAAATACAAGAAATGAAAAAAACCCCAAACAACTGGAGTATTTGAGAGCTCACTCTTACCTTGTGTGTGATCCATTCTCGGCCATACTGGTACACGTTGTTGGCTGCGGAATTGAGCGCCTTCTGAATGACCTGGGCTTCTGGGAGCCAGCTGGGGGGTGGTTAAAGAAAGAAAACAAAGTTAACTGCTGTATATTATACCCATTTCATTACACCAAAACACATTGCAAATTACCATTTTGAAACAACAACAAATCATTATGGTTAAATATGTATAAACTTACTACAACTAGAGAGTTTCCTTCTACATATCAAGGAATAGATTTTCCCATAAGCAAAGGACAATTAAATCTAGGGCACGTCATTCCATTTCAAATCCTCCAAGGTTCCTGAAACCTTTAATTAAATTGGTATCTCAACTTTTTCAAAAGAGATCTGCTCTTCAATCTGTATGTGTGCTATTCACATGACAATTTTTTTTCCCCAGAGTTTTCTGACAATACTGTATGAAGCAGTCTCATCTAGCTGCAAACATAACCTTCTGAATTACAAGCTGAATGTAAATTGTTAACATAGTTGCCGTGAAAAAGCAACCACATGAAAAAATGTTTGGACATCAGTTATTTCTAAGTCCTCACCAAACTACCTGCTTGTGAATTGCTTCAAGGACTCACATCATTTTCAAGCAATGTACCCTACTGAGTTGCCAGCATTTCACCACTTGTGAATACATGGCACACAATCTCTGCTTTGACTTTCTTTTTACATCTTGATTCAATGGCACTTGTCAGAGCCCTTCCAAAACAAAATGAAAGCACTTAGGAAATAAAACTGCTGTATTTGTTCAACTGACTGAAAATCAACATGGAAGCTCTTCTGTCTGTATAATGCTTCAGAACTCTCCCACATTGGAATTCCAAGATATTTAAGTCACTCACCTCTAAACATAATACCAGCATCAAGCTCTGAAAGCTAAAAAAGCTTCATGCATTTGGCAAGAGGTATTCTTACTATTAATGAATTAAAATATAGTGTTATGAATACTTCAAATTTGGATGCAAACACTGGAAGTTACACTACAATTCTGCTAATTATTCAACTAGTACCCCAGTAGTTTCATTATGTAAATAAGCTTCTGGTAGTCAAATTTCTATTTTCATTTAGTACCACTTATTTCCATCTAATGGCAAAACAGAAAGGTCAAACAACACAAGAGATGCCATGAAGGAATAAAACCACTTTAAGTGCTTTGTGTTCTCATGATTGTGATTACTCTAGTAGTGCTAAAGCACATATTAGTACAGTGGTTATTAACCATATCCTTTTAGTTCTGTTTTTGAAAAACTGTTTTGCTCTTATAATACAGCATGTGGTGTCTTTCAATCTTCTTAAACCGCCATCACTTTTATTTAGAATGTGCCCCTGACAGAGTCAACCATTCTTTTTCTGGAGAGGTCATTTTTTCCTGGCATTAAATTGGTATCTCACCTTTGCCCAATGTCTGTTAAGCTGAAGCAGAATGAAAGCCACCTGGAACATGCCCCCCCTAAAATCACACTTTTCAGTCTCACCTATTCCCCCTCAGATGGTCATGCTATCACTCCTTTGCTCACCAGTGTGCCCTTGTTTTTCTCTAGATGCATTTCTCTCAAAACCTTCTCTCGTCCTTAATCCTTGCCTTGTTGTTGACTTCAATCATTACACAGACTAAACCGTACAAACTTCCCACTATACACACTAAACACATCTACTCTTAATAGGAATGGCCCTTCCCAACTGATTCATACCAAATTCTCCCCATCCAACATTCTTTCCACCCCTGAACTCTCCTTCGGTTCACTCCAAAAACAATGTCTTCAACTCCTATTCCCTCAAAGGCACTCTGTGTCCATCTCTTCACATTGAAAAAATAATTTAGTTCTATCTTGAAACTTTCTACAGAGAGCATTCTTTGCCAGCAGTCTTCTTTCATAGGAAAAAGGGAAAAAATACTGATCTCTTTATTCTCTGCACTATACAAGTTTCTTCTCCACAACTGTAGCTAGAGAAGGTCATACAGCTGTCTTTCATCACCAAAATCCAACCAGTCCTCAAATGAGGTATCACACTGACAGTCCTCCAGAGTAATGCATAAACATCCCCGCTGTCTGAGAGTTTAGCTTTTTCATCTGCCTGCAAGAGACACGCACATTTCTGTCCACCTAGGGGATTTTTTAAATGAAAAACTATTCATAAGAGCACCTGGAAGCTTGTTCATCCACCCTACACTATTCTCTTAACTTCAGTGTTCTTACTTTGCCCATTCTGGGTGACTGGCTACTGTCTCATTGATCAAGCTGCTTGTGACTTGGATCATGTGAACGCTCTCTTGATGTACCTAAATTAAAGACAGAGAGAATAAATGTTATGTAATGCAAACTGCAACTGATCCTACATTCAGAAAAACTTTTTTTGGTGGGTGGGGGGTATTGGGAGGAAGAGTATGGGGCAGAGGGGGAAGGGAAGGAGGGGGGTAGTGACCAGTTTGTACATTTAAAAAATAATTCTTCCAGTGCAAACAACCCACTATGAAGAAAGAAGTTTCATTAACCCAAGAAAAACCTAGTCAACACAATAATCATCAGTCTGTTTTGACAATTCTGGTCACTAGTAATAGCAAATGGAAATTTAAACCTCATCACATCAGTGGAAAAAAAATTAACAGTAACAGCAGTGCTGTCAAGGGAAGCAATAAAATACAAAGCACAATTTCAGGTATACCTTTTTCAGCCATGGATCAAAGAAGCATAAAAATTAATGAATACTTAACTCTAATATGACCAGCCACGCTATGAAGTGCTTGACCAAATAAATTCTTCAGTAAGAATGATAAAAAAAACACATTTTGGAAATATCTTAATAGTCCTTCTATGAATATAAGGAAGTTTTGGGCAGGAATGTTTGCACAACTTCTAAAGTTTTCAATTTTAAGTACTCAAAGTTATATATGCCTACATTTTGGAAAAAGGAGATTGACATCAGAACCATTGATCTTTGTTCCATAACTGTATTCAAGTCAAACATTCAATCTCCATTGACCACTTCAACTATGAACATAGCTCCATTAAGGAAAAAGGAATAAAAAGTGCATGAGTGACCTCTTCTGGTGAGCAAAAAAAAAAAAAAAATCCCAAACCCAACCATAAACCAAAAACCAATTTCATAGAATATCTGATCATGAATCTCAGTATATTTAACTCAGAAAAGGGTATCATGAGGTTATTACAGGCAATTACATAAACAAATTGACAAACACACCTTAAGCATTTTGCAAATGTTTCTGATGCAAGGTAAATTAAAACAAAAAAATTCTAAGTGGTTCTCCTGTTGACAAGGAAAGTGTTGACAGGTAGCAAAATAAATCTGTTCCTGTAATACATAAGCTAGTAATTCTTTTACTAGAATAAATGTTGTATTTCCAAATGTCTATATATTCGACTTGTCATATATGTAAAAAACACAGAAATACAAGAAAATATAAATATTGAGATTTTGGGATATTTTTGCATATTTTGTAGTCTTGGATTAGTGACAAGTTCAACTACAGATCAATTAGTTCCTAACCATTTAGAAAAATTCTTTAAGTTTTACAATCTCGTACAGATATCAGTAACCCTCAGCAGCAATGAAAATGAGCTCTACGATCATATTTGTTAGCACACTGTACCTTTGCAGTAAGGAGAAGAGCTAGCAGAAGGGTTCCTATCACTAGCAAAAATATTATGAAAATGCTGATTATTTTATCTAGCATTTTCTCCAACCACACGATAATCTGTGCAGAAAAAAAAAAGAAAAAACAAATTACAGCATGTAAATCAATCTTTAATGAAAGCAATGATATATGCTATGTGACAGTATTGTTATTTACAATCACAGTACAAAATCAGGCTCTAATCAAACAGCATTTATGCCCAAGCTTGGAAATGAACAATTAACAAGCGATGTTAGCATGATTAAGGTCATGGTATGACGTGATTTTGCAAAAAACATGTACACATTACCACACAACACGGCAAGCTCTCTGCAAAGCAAGCAATAATTCAAGAGTTACTTACTAGACCTAGAAACTAAAGAAAACGTTCATGTCAGCTAGAATCCAAAAATTTGTCTTTGTTGCTTGTCCTTCAGCAATTTGGAAACAGATATTGTCTGCACAGGACTTCAAAGCTATCAAGGTATACTGTAAAGCACAACCATAACTTTCAGATCTGAATAGCTAAGAGCCATCTAAATGACAAATGAGGTATTTTTGCAAGTAATAAATTTTTTAAAGCTGCCTCATCACCTTCTGAACTGAAATGGGACAGGTGGGGTTCTACATTATGGATAGCAGGCCAATTATTCAACACCCACTATTTCTATCCACTTCTAGTCTCAGGAGGATGCTCAGCATTAAGCATGCATCAGCTAAACTGACTGATACAGTAAACAGGCATGTCTGTTGTTCTGTCAGTTTACAAAAAGGCCCATTCTATACATGTTCATAAGCAAATAGTGATACCACATCCAAGTAAATTCTGATAATGTCATTCAAAGCAATAAAACTGCTCAGTCACATGACTTTGCAGAGCGCTCTGGAACAGCGCAAGCTGAGCTGCATCTCACACACAAACTGACTGTTCACATAAAAAGCTGTGAAAGCACATGCAAGTATGACCAAATACATTTTTCTAGCTCCTATGGTTCAAATACCAGGTCTATTTCTACTCCATTTAGCATCACTACAGGAAAAAGCAATGGGAAACAACAACTGTAAAATTTGTGATTTAAGAGAACTGAGGTCAAAGCCAATGTGTAGTAAGCGAAAGTACTTCCGAGTACAAGTTATATACTCAACGATTAAGTTGGGAACTTCTTAGTTAGATATCTTATAAAACTACTAACATCCATGTTGATGGTTTACATTAGTTCTTTCTTCTAATATTTACCCTATCCCTACACATGAAATTGACCCTGGAACAAGGAACTTCTCAGACTGCTGTGTGATGATTGAATTGGTCACTACTGAAGTTAGATCTCCTGTTTGGAAAAAGTATGGATCTTTTTGTGTGTGTGTTCATCCAGTAGCATCTGAGCAGTTAATGTACATCAAGTAATCATGTTTAAACTTCAAGTTTTTACAACCAGCTCCTTGTTTGATCTAAATTACCACAAGGATTATATTCAGCATTTTATAACTGTTGTTCAAACTGATGGCAAAAACTAAAAGAAAGTAAAATCCTTTTAAAAGTAACAAGGTGTCGAGCCAGCAAGTTTTTGTAACAAAATCTGCACTACATTAAGAACTGCAGAAAGGAACTCAGAGAATACGAGGGAATGTGAAAAATCTTTTGTCTTAGGTATTTTTAACAGTTTTCAGCATTGCTGAAATAGTTCAGCCATCAGAAATGCACTGCCAGTGCTGGAAGGAGGTGACCTGCCTGCAGCAGTACTGCAGCTCTCTGAAAAATTTTGAGTAGCCCCTACACAGGGCATATATATGGTATATATATGGGTTACCTCTTTGGAAATAAGACTGAAACAGGATTTGCTGTGTCCTTCCAAGCCTCATATACATCTAATGATTATGCAAGTGAAGCAAGAAATAAAAGTCCTTGTTTTAAAGGACAGAAACCAAAAAATCCCCAAAAAAACACCACTGGATGGACAGGGAAAGAAAATTTTATAGCATAGACTTCAAAATGAAGCTATTAAAAATTAAAGCTGCCATTGTCATTTCAGACAAAGTTCAAACTGCTATTTACTTCCTACGTCAAAAATAAAAGAAATCCAGTAGTCCAGTAGTCACATATAGCACCTTAATCAGATTCACTGAATCCATGTAACTGGAAGTACTGTCAGGGTTTTCCAAAAATGCTAGGCTCAATGATTGTGTGAGGGGTATCCAATAGGTGAAATCTCAGTGCAGCTGAATGCTTTAGATGTTTTGCTATGTAGCAACTACTAGAAGATCAAGTTGCAGAAAACCCGGGATGAGGACTCTCTCCAAGATGGCACATAACAGACAAGGTATCTTTTCCTGACACTTGTACTGTGGGTTCAAATATGCCTGGACTGCCACTGAGATGCAGCTGCAGCACATGTAAATCCTGGATTAGCTTTAATCTAGTTAGTAAAGTCATGGCAGCACTGATGATGTACTGGTACCAGCAGCAGCCTCAGCCGTGCAAGCCCACCTTGTCTCTATTTACTTGGGCAGGTAGCCCAAGGGAGTTTGATGAAAGCCAGCTTTGGCAAGCCTACAGGTACTGCAATTACATGTCTCAACACAGACTTAAGGGGATCCAAGTTACATAAGTGGTACAGACATATCACAGGAGAAGACTGAATCAGACTGACTTATCGTAGAAGTAAAAGCAGATGAACAACATTCTCTTCAGGCTGTATTTACCCTTTTTTTTTTTCTAGTAAAACATACTTCCTCCCTCTACATTAACCCAAAAGACCTCGTTAGCAATCCCTCACCTTTGCACACTCATGCTAAATAATGCATAGGTTGCAGGTAAGGTACTCACTGCAGGGAAGCTATGCTGTTAAATGCCTGTGTCGTTGTACTTACCACAGAATCAGGTCCAGACTTCACTCTTACCCCAACCCTGCCAGGCCTCCCCTTTACACCCTTCCTGTAAACCATGGGCATGCACACAGAGACAGACATGTACTGACTAAATGCTACTCATTAGCCAGAGGTCATGAAGTTTTAAATTCGGTTCCAAGCTTCTAATCTAGAGGTTAGTCAATAGCGGAAAGCTGATGCTGCCACATCCAAAATTATGCAAAGGTAAAGGAACGCCAGGCTCCTAAGCTACAGAAGGTCACACTTGTAAAACCAAATCAAAATATTACTGATTTGTGATAGACTGTCCACAAAAAACTACCCTTAATCACCACAGTTTGGAAGGGAAAGGCTACCAAGGTTTTTTTTTTAAATTAGCTCACTGTACAAAGACTTTTTATTAATGAGTTGCATTCTATTAGAAAGCTCCTCAATAATTTGCAAGTACTCCCTCTTTCAACTTTTGGATGATGACACAAACCATATTACACTACGCTATAAGAGAACTACAGTCCGTACTTAAAAATCAGAAATCCAATTATCTAGAGAGGTTCTCCATGTTATGCAGCATGATCTATGAATTAATATTTGCAAGTTTCATGCTGCATAACCTTCAGAACAGTAGTTTTTCTAGTATGTTTGATTTACTACATTACCCAAACAGTGAAGCGCACCGAGGCATTTACTTCATTTTCAATTAAATCTACATAAAATTACCAACAAGGACTTTTGTTTTTTTATGTAAACAGCTCCACTATTTATGAGGATTTTTTCCAAGATATTCCTTAGACTTGTCATTTCCCTTTACTTCAGTTAATATTTGAAGATACCATCTCATTAATATCATCTGCAGAGAGTAAGGGGAAGTCTGTAACCAGAACACATCCCAAGGTTAGGTTGAAAAGAGTCAGCTGAGCAGTTAAGCTAGAAAAGGTAGAGAACAGTCTATGTGAGGTCTCAAGTCTACTTACACTAGAATCCCTCCAACAGCAGCAGCAGCATTTAGCAATTCCTTCTAAAAACTCCTGACACAAAAAACACTATTAAGAAGAAATTACGCTAGACTGACTGACTCTATTCTATATTTTGGGCTACATATACCATGAACAGGAATCAAAAAGCCAAGGTTTATCATGAGCAGTCATAATCAACCATCATTTCAAACTCTGCCATATCCATATGATTTTTTATTTTCTGCTGGGTTATCAGAAATTTATCTTGGTGTTCTCTGAAGTGCTCGCCTGCAAAGATAGGCAAAAAGAAGAAAGGCACAAAAGGAATCACCTTTTACCTGCAACCAGTGTTCTGTATTACAAATCCCCTCCTTTCTTTGCCTCTGGTAGAGTATGACTTTTTTTTTAATTTTTAAAAAAATCACCAAAACACCACACAGAACAAAGTGAACCCACCGGTTGCACATTTTTTCACTTTTTTTTCTCCATCTTCATTATAATATTATTACTATATGATCATGCATAGAAGTTAACGCTGCATGTAATACTATAGGACTTTCAGGATTTCTACCTATGAAACTGTAAAGTAAATCAACAGTTCTCAAAAATAACCCCTAGGAACTAAAAAAACACACTGTTAAGAAACTATATCTAGTTTCTTATAATAATGCAAATTTCTAAATTAAAAATAAAGTCCAGTCATTTCAGCATTTAAAGCTATTATAGTTAAATTGTTTTTGCAACCTACCAGTAATTAAGGAAAAAAACCAGATCTACATATATAAATTTTCAAAGAAAATGACAAATTCATAGCAAGAAAAAAAGCAGTTGAGACTAAACTTTGTCTTGTGGCTCACCAAACTCAGTTCTTCACCTGAACTCTGCTAACAAACCAGTACCTAATAAAAAAATTTATGACGGGTTATGGTTGCACATATTTACTGACCACAGGTCACTCACATAAGACAAACATTTCAAAGTTGGGAAATAAAAATGTAATTTTAAAAAAGGAGAAATACAGTCAAGGGCAAAAGAACATTAAAAATGCCCCTCTTAGTAGACAATTATAACTGAATCATGAAGCAAGCAACTCTTTCCTTTTCTTCAGATACACAGAAAGCCCTCTCGACATAGAACCCTGTGTTCTCTCATTAAATACTGAAGGTCAAACTTTCTAAATTCCTTGTATCTGCTCAGCCTAGAACCACATGTGTTACTATTAGCATTATTCCCCATCAGCCACCTACAGCAGACACCAGCTGTGTAGCCCTACGTCCTTGTTTACAAGAACCTTTTATACATATTTTTATCACATACTAGATTTTCACCTGTAAATGCTGAGGTTTTTTGTTGTTCTATGTTTTTTATATTGTGTCTGCTATAGGCATCCCTCCCCAGCTCTGTGCTTGTCAGAAGCAATGCCACTGCTCAAGTCCCAGAGAGATATCACTGCATTTAGTTGCTGTTCAGATTTCAGTCACACATGAAGCCAAATCAGTTCTAACTTCTCTTGAGATGACAGTTCCCCAAAGAACAACAGCTAAACCTAGTTTGCTAAGATGAACCATGGGAACTGGGAATAACATTCCTTACAAAACACATCACACACTTTTAAAAGCCATACAATTGCAAAAAAGATATTTTAGCTATACCAACTACTTAGAAATTTTGGGGGATTTTTTACTAGACTTTCTCTTGCCTTCAGACTTGTTCAGATTCAGCAGTTCTGAGGCTATACAAAGTCTCATTTTGTACGTATTTACTCCTGTTACACTACATGCTATGCCTGTGTACACAGGCAAGTTTGACACTTCAGAAGTAAAAGACTGAGAGCACTCATTGAAACCAGTCCATGCACTATTTGCAAGCACTTACTCTCACAGCTTTACAACTGTGCTTCACACCCTTGTCACTCCCCTGGTAATTCAATTAACTGATGCTTTCTCTGAGCAGAGAACAGCTCTCCAGATGGGGAGAGAACTGGTTTTGTTAGGTGCACAAGTGGGGACCAGGTGGAGATCAACTGTTCTTAAATCAAACTACCCCTTGAAAGGCTAATGCAGTACTCTGCTGTGCAAAACATTTAACTATGTGCATTCACTGGAGTTGAAGAGATCAGACAGAATTATATGACCTTCAGTAGCTTATACCAAGAGCTGGAAAAGAGGCGTTTGAGAGAGAAATCTATGAAGCAAGGCATGTTAAGGAGTGTTCATGCCGCAAAATAAAAAAAAATTATAAAAAAATCAAACTCCCCAAAACCACAGAATCCATTAGTTGGAATCACAATTTTTCTGTTTATTTACCTTCTTATTAAGCCAGTGCCACAGCTTGTCAGTGGCAGGGGGAGATGGAAGAAAAGGGAAAAAAAACACAACACAGTGGAAAATTATTGAAAAACGCAGTAATAGGGGAAAAAAGCAATGAGAAGCAGGCAAAGTCATCCACAGAATGAAAATGAAATTGTTCTAGACACAAAGGTAAATTGCAATAGGAAGAAAAGATCATAGCAACTTCTAATGCAAGAACCTGGGTTTTACTAATAACATGCACTATTAAAACAGAGGGATACAACAGATATGAACAACTTTAATGGTATTAACAGAGCTATCAGCACAATCTGGGTAATTCCAGTTTAATTATACTGAGAGCTACCATCCGATTTCAGAGCAGGACTTGTAAAAGTACTTTGAGAAGGGCTTATCAGAAAAAACACTAAATCTTAACATGAGATGTTTGTTTATGGCATTAATACCCCCATTCAGGCATTCAAATACTGCCATTGTATGCATTCCAAAACACTCCTATTATGTCAATTACTGTTGAACAGACTTTATATAGTTTTTTGGTACCACAATCATATTAAAGCATTCATATTCAATGGCACAACATCAAATACATAATTAAGTCTGATATATACACAACAGCAAATTGTAGACCATATAAATATGTGGGTTTCATATAATTCTCCTTGCACTTCTCAACAGTCAATTTCTCCTTTTGCGCTAAAGTTATTTTTCTTTACTGATGCCCATCCACATTCTGAAGTATACCCATTTTAGGACAAAGTTTATGTAGGACTATACACTTAATTCTAACCATTAGTAATCAATTAGTGGCATAATCACAACAGTGAAGAGCTTTAATGTTGTTATTCATCTGTACTGGAGATTAAGATCATGTAAGTGAAATTTGTTTCTCCCTGAAAACAAGATCATTGAATTCTCAGTAAATCTAGCATGTTCGCCAGTTGACAGAAATTATATTATCTCCCAATGGAAACAAAAGGTAAGAATATTTCAAATTTATAAAAATCTCATAACGCTGATTAAGTTAGAAGCAGATTTACAAAGAAACATGAACATTAGAAAACATGACAATAAAATATGTCACAAAACTCCCACGCTTACTAGCTTTTACTACTCATGCAAAGAGTCACAGTCAGAAAAATCAATTATAAAGCTTCAAAAGCCTCAAATTGACACTGTAGAATTTGTTTCTACTTTACCTGTTCACCTATGGAATAATTTATTAGTGAAAAAAATGAGAAGTTTTCTGATTCAATGACATACTTTTAACTTTACTTCTGCACATTAAAACCCATTATCTGTAGATAAGGTTCATTTTGGAAAAGACATATCTCATGGCTGTATGTCTCCATTTTGTAATTCCATAGCAATACAACTAAAGAGCACTAAGATTTTAGCAGAATGTGAAAGGAAGTCTTTGGTATTTTTCTATAATTTCAGCCTCCTGGAATTGGATCATAAATACAGTAACGAGGAAGTAACATTTTATGTAAAAAATAACAATATTTTTTATTAATTTTTATGACAATACCTGGGAGGCTCTACCTGCCTACTAGCTTATCAATACTGATGCTTACTGATAGTTCTACAAATGTAATCAACCTATATTTGAAAACAGGCAACAGCTTAATTCTAATCATCAAGTCATTAAAAATTAATAAGGCTATAGCCACTTTTCCAGTGTTTTATTGGAAAACTATTCATCTAAGATCGTACATGTCTATGAATGTATTTTCTATAATAAGTACTGGCAGAGATTCTGCTTGTTTTCTGTGCTTGGTTAAACTATGTGCTAAACATGGTACCAGAAGAAATAAAAGTTGACTTTATCCAAAGTCCAAACAATGTCAACAACCCACATATAAAATTCCAGTGCACTATGCCTAGAAAAAACGTGTAACAACTACATGATTCACTCAAATCCACCAGAAAGCATGTATATAAAATACTAGTACATTCCAAGGAGCAAAGCAGAAGTCTAGTGCATGCAGTTGAGCTACTGCCAATGCTGCTGAACTCCTTCACAAATTCTATAATCAAACTGCAGTCACCATACTGAAAGATAACAATCTTCTTTAAAATAAAAAATCATCAGTAAATTATTGGTTCTTTACTGTTGATAAGAACACGCATGATATCATATCTATTAAGTTTAAGATGGTTCTGTGGCTGATAACAGAAACCTCCCTACTCTCAAGGAAATCTCTCACGTCTGAACTGCTTGTCTGTTGACTCTCCATGAGGGAAATGCACAGCCAGGGACTAAAGAATACAGTAACAACACCCTATTTTCATAGTCCATATTTAAAGGAGATACATACAGGCAGAGACTGACCTACTGCTTATAAAAAAAATGTAAAGCAATGCCCTACTTGTTGCTTTCCTGTTTCCTCAATGGGCTCCTCCAGGCCACCGAGTCTAGCCCCCGAAGCTCCCTGCCCTGGGAGCTCCGATTCCTGGGCCGGGCGATGGCTGCTCCAGGCAGGTAAAGACAATCGTACTAGTTGCGTTTATCAGAGTCCTTTATTCTCCCTCACGGAGGGAAAAATGGATAACCAGATGTGTAGTGGACAACGTGGTCAGACTGATCCAGCCCCCTTCTCGCCTCTGTCCTTTATGCCCTCTCTCCCTGGTGGGCAAGGCCAGCGGCAAACCAATAGGCAAGTGACGAGCCCGTGACATCTGGCCAGTCCTGGGTGAACAGGGGAAGGATAGGTAGAATGAAGAGCGGTGAGTGGCCAGACCAGCAGGATGTCCCTGGTGGTCTGCACACTACCACACCTACTTTCTTTACTCTTGACCAGAATTTCTCTTCATTTCAAATCTCTCTGCACTTCCAAGATAACCAGGGGTAAAGGAGAATTGTGAACGATGAAGCAGTTCTATTATTGATGCTTTTGCTTAAAAAACAGACATAATCAGTAAAGCTCAGGTTTGCATGCGTGAGCAGTACTCACCCATTTCTCCCAATGCGTTATTTTCCAGACTATCTACACTAGCCTCCTAAAATTTGCCTTGGAGAAAAAACCATGCCACTCTAAGATATCTTCCTCAGTCTCACTACATTTCACTCAAATCTGGAACTATTTCCTAACTGGACATACGATGTTTGCCAGCCCAAGTAGTACCAGTAAGTATTTATGTGAAACAGATCTTGTCAATGGTTTGCTGTACTTAGCTAAGAGCCTCAAGACATCCTGATGCTAAGATTCACTTTCCAATTAACTTAGCATACCAACAAAAAACTGAACAAAACAAACAAAAACCCTAAGCAGATTCAGCTCCCATGAAAAGAAACTAAAAACAAAATATTAAAAATTAAAGTTCTAATTGCAAAGGAAATGATCCCTCAGTCTTGATTTCTCACACACACACCCAGAAAATGTAAGCTGTAAAAATTTACTCCTCAAATTCCTATTTTGTATTTGCATATTTTTTATTTCTTCTTCAACAGCACCTACTGAAGGCAAAATATTCGGTAATGCAACTTAAAAAATCTTGCAAGGATGTCATTTTCACTCCTCTTGTTTCGCTGTCCCTACAAAAATGTAACTGCCAATATTCTGTGGCATTGCTTCTCAAATTCTGAGGTATCATTCATCAATCATCCCACAATACACAGAATAAGCATAGCCAGTAGAAGTTAAAAGATATGGAAGTATTAGTGTGACAAGCATTGGAAGACTACATATTATCCCAGCCACCCATGACAAATGCCAGCTGAAACAGAATTAGAATAGGCACAAATGAGGACAACAGAATCATGCAGATTATCAAGTGTCCTTCTTGTAATGGCTGGGAGAGCTTAAATTGCTTTAATACACAGAGCACAGACTCAGGAGGAATACAGCTGTCATCTAAAAAATGGAGTTGCAAAGAGAGATGGAGAAATGAGTTGTGCCAATGCTGTTCTTTTGCTTAGACAAAAACAACATGTAAATAAACTGACCTTAGGTACATTTAAGCTGAAGAGCGAGAGGTTCTGTTGCACATTAAAGCCCTACCTTCTTTAAGGAGAAAAGACTTGCTGGAATTAGGAAGGATACTGTATGACACAGTCATGCAATACAAGGATACCAAGCTTGACAACTCATAAAACAATACATTGGATATTGCGTCTAGAGAGCCTTCTTACTTACAGAACAAAACCTTTTTATGCAAAGTTTTGTATAATGTAAGCTTTTATCCCAACATCTTAGTAATTTTCACTACCTTTAGAAAACCACTTTACTGTGTTTATAGCCGAATTTTGAAAGGCTTTTCCTTTTTCAAATTCTTCCTCAATGACCCCTGTGAAATCATTATTTTTTTTCCTAGAGTCATTTTAATGCTTTTGTTGGCCTTTTGTCATTCATTCACCCATTAGATCCAGGCTTAAGCTCCTCCCTCTCCTGTAGGAATTCAGGGCTATAAACTGCGAGACCAGTCTGCCAAGGTACAGCTGTTCTGACAAATGTACTTGCAGGGTTCAGCTCTTCAGTTATAGAAGCCCTAAGATATAGAAGACCTAAGCTTTTTTCTAGAGCAGAGAATACTTCAACAGCATAGTTACAGAAAGCACATTCTTACACACTGCCATACCTGTTACAAACAAAATAATCTATCCGCTTACATGAAAACTTACAATTCTTAATGAAAAGAATTCTTTTTAAATTTTATGGAGCTTTCCAACTCTGCAATTTGCAATGCAAATGTAGGCATGTTTTGAGTGGGGGAGAAGGGAAGGGAACATAGAAGCCTTATTCTATGGCATCTCTCAAGCACTTTATCCCATGTATTTCTTCACTTACAGAGGGAAGACTCATTTCTGTACCACCATACTACTGTGTGCAACAACTTTGCTTCCACACAGTATAGACAAATGTGTCTGAACTGACGTGAGCCCTACTTACAGAACATAATGATCTGCTTTTTAATTAAATTTTCACATAAGTAGGAATATCTTATCCTTCAGACTAAAGTTCATTAGGTTTAAATTCAAAATCTTTGTAAACCAGGTAAGGTGACTAAACCATGAGAAGTTTGCCTTACTCAGATAAAGAATCCTATAAGGCTGATTCAACATTTTAAAAGTGACTTCTGTCAAGGTTTGCATGCAACCATTTAACAAATTTAAGTGTGTACTTAAGTGTGAATAGTGATAGTAGAGACACAATTTAAAATACACCATAAAACAGATACAGTTTTGCATGAAAGACATATCCATTAGTGACAGACATTTATTTTAGAAATAAAGCATTTCAGAATATGGTGAACAGAGAATAAAACAAACTTTCAAGTTGCTTAAGGAAATAAGTAGAAATACCTTACTGTCAAGCTTTAGCATAACACTTCCCAGTCCTCTGATGGGCCGTGGAGCAAGAGCTTCCTGACGTTCCTTCACAAAATTTTCAACAAGTTGCCACCAACTTTTGCAGTGGTTTGCCATGAAGTTCAAAACTCCAAAGTGAACCACTAATTTCTTAAGTGCCCAAACTGTAACCACAAGAAGGAAATTAAGTATCAGAGATTTCACAGGAGCACCACAAGACTACTTATCTATTCTATTCTGGAAGACCAATAAAAAAGAAAAGACTCTTGAGTTTTATTTCTCATTAGAAACCACTTTTGGAATTTTCCAGTGTTTTTAGTACCAATCTCCTCACTGGCTTTGCAGCTGTGCTTATCCACATGGAACTTAGATGACAGCAGAAGAAAAGTGCCTGCACACTACCCAATAATGCAGCTAACAGACTTCAGCAGGCCTGGGATAAGAAGGTGCCACTCCATGATTCCAGGGATAAGAAGGTGCCACTCCATGATTCCAGTACAGTGGATTTCTTACATAGTCACACATCCCCCATGCCAGATGACTCCACATAAAGTACCACTATCAGAACCTAACAGCAAGTTACACATAAAAGAAAATTTTCAGCCTGAATTCTTAAGTTTTAGGCCTTCTAAGCTGTTGAAGTGTATCTTTCCTTCAAGAACTGACACCACATCATGCGTAATTTCACAGTAAAGAGGCATCCATTTAAATCTTCTATTGAAATCCTACTGATAGATTTTGCTTTTAAACATTAAAAAAGCTATTTGAGATTAGCATTTTATCTTGGCAACACAGGATATTGAACTCCCTATCACTACATGTAATTTTACTTTTAATAAATCTTTTTTTTTTTAATTGCGACTATTCTCTAAACCAGATTCATTCTTTACTGCCATACATAAGCTCCACAACAGTTGGAAGTACACCACTTCATCATCAAAAACTCACATCATGTTTCTACTTGGAAACGTGTAAAATAACATACATACCCAAAAAGGTTAACTTTTTCTGCCTACAGGGCATTTATCCAAGTTCTACAAGAGCCTATTCTCTGCAAGCCACACGAGTAATAGCTTATGTTCTTGTTCTTGTTTTGGAGAGCCAGTGCAACAATTTGCTGACATTTAGTTCCCTTACCCTCTGGCACCACCATGTGGCAAATATGGGATTTATTCTCTTGAAGAAACAGAATAATCCAATAATTTCTCTAATAAAATGAGTGGCAAACATACAGAAAATGAGAGAATACAGTGCGAGTGCCAGCACTGAACTTAAAGGCTGAAGTTTTGTGATGATGAAATGCAGATCATGGTAAATAGACAAACTGCTGCTCGGCAAAGCCAGGCAAGTTTGCATTTTACAAGGTGAACAACGTACCTCAAACGGCATTCTAACCTTCCACTATTATTTAAGTGTTTAAACAGTGTCTTCTAAAATAAATGAGTGTACACTCATTGCAAGGTGTTGTCAGGAGATGCTACAGTCAATCAAACAGCTGTAATTATATTACGTTAAAAAGAGATGAGAGAAAAAGCTAAAGGACTGTTATTAGAAAGCAGTGAGCAAAACAAGAAAAAGGCTGCATAATAACAAGTTCTAAACATCTGCAGGAAGCAGGAAATTACCTGAAGACCATTCAAAAAAAAAAAAGAATACAACAGGACAACCAAGGAAGCAAATGAAAGATCTTAAAAGGAGACAATACCAGGATTTTCAGGCTCATATCACTGAACAAAATGCTGTAAGTGTTCCACAACATGGTTCATTGCTTAGCTTTTCCAATTCATAGGAGTTCTTTCACCTTTTCATTTTATAGTATAATTATGGTATCATTTTTCCACTCTCTACACTAAGCAATTTTAAAAGACCATTTCAATCCAATTGAAGTACAAACGCATTCAAGGAAAAATGTTAATGGTACCAAGATGTTTCTAATAATCTAAATGCTGCTTTGTATGAGTCCTCTTTACCAATATCAGGAACTCTGGTGAAATTAATACCTTTCTATTTAAGGTTTTGGGAAGTTTTAGGCTTTTTTTACATACTACAAGTATCCTCTTTAAGGTCTCGGAAGTGTCTCAAGTTACTAATCTCCTTAAACTTGGACACTTGCAAGGAAACTTGCTTTATTAGCCTTCTTATTTGCCTGGTATTTTTACTATTACCTCTCTTTCAACTGGGCAGATTATCATCATGCACTTTCTGACATTTAATGTAATCCACTGTTCTAAATTTGGCTCTGTTCATCATTATACTGCGTATTTGTAATATTTTTATGATGATTCAATTATATGCCATGAAAAAACACTTCACGGCCCAGTGTCACTCCTAAGGCAACAAGTCACAAATATTCCCAAAATTAATTTCTCTTTTGGCATAAGTTTATTGTTTGGGTAGTTATTTTAGATCTAATGACTGTCAGGAGCAGTATTCATCTGTTTCATTTATAGATGTGCACTTTAATCTAGATGTGTGTGCTCAAGATTAAAATCATTCACTGCTGTCTAACTGCAGAACTGCTGCTTCCCTACAGTGGTGAAGTTGCTTCTTGACATTTCAGTGAACTAGCCACACAAGCTCTGCTTCTAATTAGTCTAAACTTTATTTCCTAATTCCATTTTCACTTGTGATTGCCATTCCCCATGATGCCCAAACTGGGAAGTTTCTTCTGTAGTAACTACACTGAAATGAAACAAAGGTCAAACCCCTCTCTGCTCTTACCCTGCATTCAGCTATTTATATGTCTTGCCATTACATTACCCTTTAGCTGCTGCTACAGTGCCACAGCCAAAGGTGCAGCTGTTCCTTGCTCCATGCCTCAGAGTTCATAGCCCTTCAAATCTGTAAGTATGACCCCAAGTCACAATTTCCAGATGGACAACTAGATGGTTTGTAGTAGCTTTGTGTACTGCGTGCAGATCTCAGGGTTTTGGTAGCAGGGTGGCCTCCAGGGGTTGTCTTGTGCCAGACACAGTTCCAGGTGGCTCCACAACAGATCCATCACTGGGCAAAGCTGAGCCCATCTCAGGCACGGGTGTGGTGCTTCAGGGAAAATGTATCTAAGAAAGGGCAGAAACTGCTAGGCACCGAGAAAAGGAAGGAACAGAGACTGAACAAGTGACTAGAGAAGAAGAAGGAACAGAAGGATGATCAGAGGTAATAAAAAGGCCAGGGAAGCAGAAGTGCTCACAGTGGAGCAGACACACCACTCAGAGGGACCACTGCCTATGGAGGATCATGCTGGAGCAGGTACATCTCTTGAAGGGACTGTGGCCCAGGGATAAGGAGAATCCCAAGCCCATACCTCCCTAAAGGGAATGCAGCTCATGGATAAGCCCATATTAAAAGACTGGAAGAGTGATTAGTTTGTGGGTACTTGGCCACTAGCTGGGGCCAACCCACTACACTTAGTAAAAAAGAAAATAGCTTTGTTTAAATATTAAATGCTTTCTGAAATGCTAAAACCTAGCGTTTTAACTGATGTTTAGAGAAAATCCCAGCAAACTAAAAAACTCATTTTCTTTCCAGTAGGTGGATGGGAAGAAATGCCTTCCAATTCAGAGTTCCTCACGCATACTCCTAGAGTTCCCATCTTCCATAAGAAGGTGCCCAAAAATGTACAGGAAGTAGTGGTATCCAGTTCTAAAATAATGTCTTTCAATAGCTATCAAAACTGCTCCAATTCTTGCCTGGTATATAGGCAAACAGATGCATGTAGACGTGAAGCAACAAAGCTAATTAACCTCAGAGCTAAAACCGGAACCAAATTTATCTTGTGACTTGTCCAGAGAGCCTAGCAACCCATTTTTTACAGAAATTAAAAGTTAACATGAGCTCTACTTCACTACTGAGTAAGAGTTGAAATATTCTTCATTTACAGGTGCAAAAATATGAAAGAATTTATATCAAGAGGAAGAAAAACTAACTGCTCTAAACCAGAAGTATTCTTACTATGTAAGGTATGGCGCTACATTATTTCAGGTAACTACAACAGTCAATAGACAAAGCAATTTAACAGAGTTGTCCACTACATGGTAATAGACAGTGCACATCAATCTTCCTTTTTGAAGCTACAATTCATCTTGTCTTCACAAGTCTTGAAATAGTTTTAAATAAAACTCATACAAGCCTACAAGCCTTTCCTCCTATTTTATTTAACATGATGCCAAACATTTCTAGTAATTGGATTATTACCTGCAAAAGGCACTGGCAATAGCTGCACAATCCAAAAATTCAGCCAGATCTGAACAATGACAATGGCCCACACAAGAGTAACAAAATAAATATCACTAGTTTTCTTTTTTCTAAGAAAAGATCCAATCTCAGGTCTTTGTCTGTTCCCAGAAGATGATGAAGAGGTGGAGGTGAAAGATGATGAAGCACGTGGAGGCAGAGGCTGTTCACCTTCTGTTGCTCCTAAAACAAACACATGCAAACAAAGAAGTGGAAATTATCACATTAATATTCACCACAAAATAGACTATGTTCCCTATTCCCAAATTACTTTTTTTTTTTTTTTGGAAGGTGGGGGTGAAGGGAGGGACAGCAGCAGAGGGCTGTGCTTTTGTTGTTTGTTTTTGGGTTGAGCGTTTTTTTGTAATTTCTCTAAGAGACTGAGACAGCCTTGGCACTGATCTGCATTTTGAAAAGCTAGAACAGGGCTGTGTAAGCTCTCCCACATTCCGAAACACCATGCCAAGCAGTGCTGAGAGGAGGAGACAAGAAAAGTTGCTACAGCCTCTAAGAGGGCTCCTGTCATTGTAGGTAAATAACAAGCCAAATATATTTTATCAAAGAACCATAAAACTATGAAAAACACAAAATATAATTAACTTCTAAAAGAAATCTGAAGTCTGAAAATAAATCTTTGACATCCCTCTACTTCAAGTACTCGAAAAGGAATCTCAGATTTGCTCAAAACTCATTTAAACACAACAAAAATAAGAGTATATATTGAAGAGAAAGTTTGTATCTTACATCTGTCTTACTACTACTACTTTTCCTGAACACTCACAACACAAACATAGCACTCACATTGTCATAATCATCCTAAATTCCTTGCTCTGTGTAACAAACATTAGTAACATCAAGCACAAGTTAGTGGATAACAAATTTTGTCAGTCTCTCACTCATAAGTTAGCAAACAAGAAATTAAACTCAAAAATGTAAACTGATGTGTTAAAGACCCTGTACATAAACAATAGTCTTTTCATGCAAAAATACTATGTTCAAATTAAAATTCTTGGACGCAGAACATGGCAATTTATTTATTTATTTAATCTTTCAGTTGCTGGATGACACCAACTCCATCTTCAGCCACTCTGTGTAAAATCTCTGCCTGAGAACTCCAGCATTAACTTCTACTGAGGCTCTGTGCTGTTTTTGAAATGCACGTATTTCCCCCACACCACTGCTGGAGAAAAGTTTGCAGACATGGTGGAGGAACGCACACACAGGAAGTCCTGAAAAGTTGCTCTGTGCTGAAGAACAAAAGGTAATTTATTATGCTGGCACATATCACACGGTTGGTAAATGATGAACTAAACTCTTTCACTGGACTTGTGTCACAGACACATCTTCTCCCATGAAGAAAAACTGCATAAAAACTGTAATCCAACATACTACAGGCACAGCAGTCAAACAACTCGTGTTCCACACATGTGTTTTTAGCTGCAGTATGTCACTAAAGCCATTTCTAGCCTAAAACATGACAGCTAAAATGTTCACAAAGGCAAGACTCATTTGTCATACAGTAGCAGTAAGTGACAAACTGCATCCTCACACAGCAGATGAACACTCCGCTTTTGTTGCAGAAATGTGCACACCAGTGTTCTACAGGTAAGTGGAACTACTTTTACAGCTTATGAACACATTCTCCACCACATGAAGACAACAATGCAAATCCATTGATTCACCCAACTGGGACTGACACCAGGATCATGACAGAAACATCAGCTGGTTGCTGGTTATGTATCTGGTGGATCTTCAGAATATTCACGAAGGAATTATAGCAGGTAACCTGAAAGAAGAAATTCTGCAAGCAGCTAAGCACAGCAGAAACTCCAGTGGGGAGGTTCTTGGCAAATCAGTGTGTATCTCAATGGGATGATGTCAAGCCCTACTATACAAACTACATTGTGGAGAAAAAGACACAACTTTTCATAAAGGGAGAGAAAAAGTTACCTGTGAACAGAAATCTTCCTAAAAAGAAAAAGTATTTTTGTCATATAGGAGACAGTGTATGATTCCCCTGTACTTCCCAGTCTATATTTAATAAAGCACAAGAGTACTAACAGAAACAAATGGATGCACTAAAGGAGCACAAATTTGAAAGCAGTATACCCATGATAAGGAATTTTCCCCTTCAATTTATTCAACAGTTCTTACTGTTTTGCTCCAAAATGAATATAACCAACATAAGAAGTAACAACACAATAATCAAACAGAAGACAGCATTAAAAGCTAAAACAGAATAATAAGCTGAAGTCTATGCCTAAGATTAAAGTTATTCAACATTTTTTGCCCGAAAACGCCTTAGTAGAGTCACCTTCAGGAAATAAAAAAGAACATTCCTTCTTTTCGTAACAAAAAATTTGATTGACGTATTTTTGCAATGAAGAAAGCTTTAATTAAATAACAACAACAGTAACATTAAAAGCAGCAACAATTAAATTCCTTATTTCTTACAGTTTCTCTGTAAGCAGATTGTACACAGAATGCAAAACAGATGGGAAAGAGCTGAGGGGTTAAAAAAGGAAAAAAGAAAAAAAAAAAAGAAAAAAGGAAAAAAAAGGGAAAAAAAAAGAAAAAAATCCTAGGAGATCCCAAGCCAAGAAAGATTTTCAGAATGCAGTTCTGCAGCACTTTTAGCAAAACTGAATTGTCACTACCAATGACCCAGTACTCTCCTCATGACAAACACAGGTCTGCATGAGAACTGCCATTTAGATGACTTTCATAAGCCAGTTTACAAAGCCGACTCACCCAGAAAACTACCAAAGTTTGGAAATGAAAAAAGTCACCTTCTGCTGGCAAGATATGCTCTGCAAACCAAGGCAAGAGTGTCTTGTCAACACAAATAGAAAAAAAAGAACTGTCAGGACAGTGATTTTGAGTAACTTCAGGTTCTGTAAAATCCCATTTAGTGCGCTTCATGATATTTTGAGAGATGAAACCTGAAAACCACCTTTCCATCTTCCAACTAATGAAAGTATGACAGTCTAAACAGCTAGCACAATACTCAGTAAAGAATTCTATCAAAATCAGGATGTATGGTAGTTCTCTGAACAACAACAAAAGAAGCAAATTTTCCAGGCTGTCTTACTAAGACCCATTCTTTTCACTACACAATATGTTCTCTGTCACGTCAATTTCTTGCTGTCATAGAATTTTGAATTTTTCTCCTCCCCAGGCAGAGGAAAAAGAAACAGTAACATGAACAGAAAGGCAGGTGTCTGTATCTCTGTACAGGGCATCAGTTAGGGAAACAGTGATTTTATTACTATTAATGAAGAAGTCTTCAGAACATCAGGATAAAGGTAGCCCCTTCATGAACCACATCTTCCTGTAATTTCAAGAGAAAAATATTTCTTATGCTTTTTTTTCTAAGAAAACAAAGAAGTCAGGGCAAAAGGGAGCCTGAGAGACATGACTACATTTAAGGATTTTAGTATTTATCATATTCAAAGGCAACAAGACAATAGAATCTTGCCTACAAAGTACTGCAGTGGTATCTGCTTCAGAAATTGCAGACATCTTCTTTGCTGTATACAAGGGAAACTCTTGGAAGACCAGGAAGAACCACTTAGACCACCTCAACTGGTATCATTAAACTCCTCACCCCCAGTACTAAATACCAGTAATCAACAATAAAATATGGAAAAACATGAGTGTTCAGAAAAAAATATAAAATCAACAAAGCTTACATCCCCTCATGGTCTTTTAATAAACAATTTTAAGCCTGATTGTTCTGTAATGGATTTAACAGAATATAAGGAAAATCAAAAATTTTTAAGTTCTTAAGCCTGTAGGTAAAACCTTTTGCTGTACAAGAATAATGTTTCATCACCACTCACAAAAGATCCAAATCAAAGATGGCCAAAATTATGCTTAATATATTGCAGAACAGAACACTAATTTTCACCAGATTGTTGGGAAATTATTTTAACCGTTGTTACGTGTTAAAAGAAAACTCCCTATATGTTCTTTTTCTGCTGTGAAGGAAAACAACAACAGAATTCACAAAGACAAAAAAAAACCTCAGCTAGTCTACTGTTTCAAGAAAGTAAGTCAAAAAAACTTAAAATACATATAAAAGACACCTTTGAAAAACTTCTGTAGCTTTCTCTTCTTGAAAACAGAAAGAAAACTGTCTTAAAGAAGTGAAAAAAAAACCTGGTAAATTAAAAAAAAATAACAACAAAAGAACATAACCACTTACATAGCCCATTTGTGGGCACCTGTTGTTTTTCCATATCTCAAAATACAGCTCAAAAAAAAATTTCATTTCCAAAATTAAAGATTAGACACAGAAATACAAGAGAACTGTCACCATGATGCTCTGATCTCAAATTGCAGGACATACTTCCATTGGCTTCTACGTTTATATTGACAATAGACATGTAAAATGGAGGAAAAAAAATAACAGTAAGTTGTCTAAAACTGCCCTTTTTAGATCCAAAAATTAAGTTTGGGTAGTTCACATTCTGTCAAGTTGAATGACTTCTTTGGTCTACTGGCAGGAAATGGATGACACTTCTCAATTTCCAGAGATCTCAATAATAGCTTAATTTTCTAGTATGGCGTTTCATCAAAGACCTACCCAAAGAAATGATGGTAAGGTTCAAAAGCAGTCATGGACATCTAAACACTTTCCTTGGACTCTTTTGAGCCAGTTGTGTTGTTCCAAGTGAAAGTATCATGTGACTCAAGCTACAAAGTCAAGTAAACTCATTATAGGAAAGACTTCCAGTATGCCATAGCTAAAGTGGTGGGGTTTTTCCCACTGCAATGTACACATAAATTCCTCCAATCTGTCTATACCCGGTCCAGAAATCCAGTAATGTAATATGTAACTGTCAGCAAACCAAAAGGCTAGGAAAAAAAATTCACAATGAGGAACAGGAAAATAATCACACCTTCATTCTAAAAAAAAAACCAAAACCATAATAAATCCTTCCAGTCAAGCCTTCAAAATGTACAGACAGCCACATAAACTATCTTTTGCTAGACAGCTTTTATACTAGCATGTTCTTGACATTTTTTTAAAACCGATAAACCTGATTCACAATTTGGACACTATTTTGGAGAATGAAGAGGTTACAGAGTATTTTGAAGTTTTTTCTGAATTCCCTGCAGTTTCATGCCTTTAGAGCAAATTCAAATGTTTCTTACAGAGTATTCAGTCACCTGAGGGTTGGGAGGAATGTTCATTATTTGACTCATCTTCTGTCATTGAAATTGCCATGGCAATTGTTGAAGCAGCAATGGAAATCATCTGACCAGGAAGCTCTGCCCCTGTAAAATATACACGTGTATGTAAGTAACAAAAAGTTTAAGTTTTAAAATGTTTTATTTGGTGTTAGATATCCACTGGAGATGTCAGGCAACAGAAATTATATGGATAGACACTGTTAGTTTTTAGTATGTATTATATATAGTCAATATGATCAAACAAGAATGAGTGCTATTAATTTTAGTATTACAATACACCTGCAGCCAAAACTCAAAACCAGTTATTTGCTTAGTGCTTTTCCTGATAATGAACTGCTACCAACCAAGACATTCACAGTTGCTGGCAGTCTGATTATTAAAAAAATTTTTATACCAGTTGATCAACTTTACTAACCAACTGAAATAGCATGACAGGAAAAAAGTTTCCTTCATCAGGAACACATGATGTCTTTGCTTTTTCCAAAACTGACTTGCAACAGGAAAAATCTATTCTTCTCAAAATCTAAACACAAAACATATTTTTAAGAAATAGTTTTAGAAAGAATGACTAGATATAAGAAACTTGCTGGATGGAGTTGTCTCAGTTTCTCTCATACTCAGTATTATAGGAGCTACTAAACCCATATTGATCATTTCTTTGAACATTAGCCTCTGATTTCAAATGTCCTGGGCTACCTTCATGTCTGGAACTACCTATTGAAATCTATAAACTCAAGGAATTTGGCTTAATAATGAGTTGCTACTTTTCCATGGAAAAGAAACATCAGTCCATTGCAATGATTTTCTGTAAAGAATCCAAGATTCATTTCAGCATGAGTAAACCACTTTGAAACACACTAAATATCCTATAGTAAATTCTGGCAATCCGTATGCTATTGAATTTACAGGGATACAGTCCAGATTATTTCATGTGACTTAACTGAATTTTTGCCTCCAGCAATAAAAGAAACAGTGACTTTTCCTTACCAGAAGACTCCTTTCCATTCTGCTGTTCATGCAACATGCCTACTGTCATCAGAACAACTATAACCAGAAATACAGGAATCCTCCAGGAACCTGCCACAGAAGCTGAAAGATACAGTATTGGGATTTATTTTACAAGAAAAATGACACCATTAATAAACTCTACATTTAGCAAAACCAAGAAAGGCAGCATATCAACCAAAAACCAAAGAAGTCATAAAACAAATACACCTTCTACATTAAAGAAAAGGAAGAATAGAAAACAAACATGAAGACGTTTCTCAAAGAACAAACCAAGTTGTTACTGTTCCTAACTTCAGTGACTTCATGTTGATATAGAAAACAATTTTAAAGACAACATTCAAAATCACATGAAAATACACACAAAATTAAACCATTTTAGATATCAGAGAAAAGTCATGTTCCCCCCAAAAATGTTAGATCTCCACAGAACGCGATTTTTCTTGGATTTTGCCTATTCAGCCTGTACTTCCAGCAAACACAAGACTGTCAAAATTTAAGCAAATCCAAAACCACTACATGTAGCTTAAACCTCAGGGAAGCATGGTCAGAACACCCCTTGAAACCTGCTGCTAAAGTAAAGTAAATCATGAAGTACACTGTGAAACCTTCTATCATGCTAGTCTTCTATTAATTGCATGATACTTCCACCATAAACTCTGATATGAGAACACAGGATGATAATCTATTATATTAAATGTGTAACATAAGTCTAAAAAATTACTATAATCTTATATTTGTATAAACAGATTATATAGATTACTGGCAAATGTATTTTATAATCCTGACATGCTTGCTGACTACTGACAGAATTTTTATTTTTGGCTTCTACCACTACTATTAAATGCATTTTACAGCTTCAGCCTTGGTTAATGGCAGGCTTTCAGTAAAATACCACCACAAGTGAAAGTCTGAAGCCAGACCCATGGGACCCCACCCCTTCCTCACTGTCAAGAAGCACCTTGCCTGTGAATCAAATAAGGGAAAACCATGGGAAGTACGAACTAGGCATGAGGAGTGGAAGACTTGTTGCTCAGCATCCTGATGCCTTCCCATTCCCTATTCCAATGCTCCCTTCTGGACACACACAGCCAGAATTACTAAGCAGACAAAACAGTTTGCATTTCAGCTAAGACTCTGTTTTACAGATTTAGCAGAAGAGCAAGCAAGGAGCTTTGTTGACAGAACTCTTAGTTATCAGAAAAATAACTTCTTGTTACTCACCTAAGTGAAAGAGCAGCATAATCCAGACAGGAACAGAGACTGCTTTTAAGTAACGTTCAGTGCTTATATTCCACTTGAATGAAACCATCAGCAGGTAACCAACTACCAATGTCCATATCTTTAAGAAAAAGATACACACAGGTATGTATACATACTTCAAAATAGAGCTCTATTGTACTCACGTGGGCATGTACACTCATGCACACACCCATAACTGCCACAGAGTGAGAACTGAAGTCAGTTTCTAAGTCTTTAACAAGCCCACATTTCAATTAATTACATGAGTTCAGCAGCAGCACCTATGTGGCCATGGGGAGACAGGGCTGGGCAGCACAGCAGCACTCATTCCAGCACGGAGCAATTTGCCAGGTCCTGTGTTTCAGTCCAAAGATACAAAAGGGGGCTTAAGCCAAAGAAGCCATTAGGAAGCACAACAAAAACTGCTGTTCCTCAGCAGTGTTGGTTCACAAAACAGAGATGCCTTTATAAGACATGTGACATGTAATTTTTTTATTTTTTTAACTAAAAAGACCAAGAAGACAGGAACAACAGCGACAACTTGAGTTTGCTGCTTCTAACTGCCTTCTACAACTCTGCTCATCAGATAAATCACAATACAGATTTGGAATTAAGACTATTGAGATGATGAATTTGAGCTTGAAAATGCTGAAAAGAAAGAAGCAGGAAGAAGAAACCAGAAGAGGCAACAGGAGGTGAAAAGTTGCTACTCAGGAGAATATGTGAAATAAAAGTAGTATGAAAACCTGTAAAAATTAAAACTCAGCGTTGCATTCTTAAAATAAATAACTGAAGACATTTCTGGCTCAAATTCAATGAACATTGCCTATCCATTACCAGTTAAGTACACCTTCAAATTTACACTTACAAATCCATAAGTCCCAATGAAGTTTTAAAAGAATTTCTATTAAGAGCATTTGCTGAATCACACATCATTGTAAGAAGAAAGAATGCACAGACAGAGACACGGAACAAGTAATAAGGCAGAACACACCAGACGAGTTTTCACCTCTTTACTCTGCACTATAGAGCTCATGCTGAAGAGGCAACAGTCCCTGCGAAAAGCAGGTTTGTGTGACTACTGCAGTGTATCTCACTGGTGGAGAGGAAATCTTAGCTGTACTGAGCAGACAAGCAGTGAGTGATGGTCCCTGATAACTTCAGAAGGAATGACTGCATATGCAAGGTAATTTAAAATAACTTAAGATTGGTGAACAAAGGCATACCCTTTGCACACTAATACTTCTGATCTAAGCAGATCACTCCAACTTTTCACTTATCTCTGGTTTTGCATCAACAGAATTGCATAATGCTTATGGCCAGGTGGGGACTCCACACAAATATCCAAAACTAACACAATCCATGGGCATCAAGACTAAAGTTATAAACAAAAATTTTTACCAGAAACACACAGTAGCAGTTCTTTAACAGCATAGGCTTGAAACATAAATTTGCTCATACAGCACTTTACAACACAGCTGTAATTGCAAGAGACAACATATAGCTGAACATTACAGGGTTTAGTTATTTAATAACTTTTTTGTGTTGTAAGTTAAAATAATTCATCAGTTTTCATTTCTAAAAGCTTAGCAAATGACCCAAGTAAAAGTATTTCTTAGTTCTATTGAATAAATAGAAACAACTTACTTTAAAATAAATCCTTCACCCTGTTTCAGAGATCACACAATAACCTTTCTGAAGCCCTGTAAAAAGAACTGTGTGGTCTACTGACTAGTGCAAGAAGTTTAATTTCAGTGACACAATGGAATAATCAGCTCTTTATTAATTAATGTTATGGCCAAGCATATCCCTACACTGCAAGAACCACTGCACAGGAAGCAGGGTAGCCTCCTTCCAACAATTCATAGCTGAAAGCAACTGACAAAGCAAATTAACTTAAATTGACATGGACTAGGATTTCATCCCATACTAACTTGGCAACAGCATACTTTTTTTTCCCTTAACCCTTTAAAAGCATGTTACATAATCCTTCTCACTGTTTCTCTGGATGGTCTCCAAAGGTTTTGGCTTGAAAAGCATGGAGAATATTAATAGCCTCTCTACTATTGTATGTCATTCTCAAGAACTGACATAATTGAAACAAAGAATGAAAGAGACTGCCTACTTTCACTAAAATTAAGCTCCTGCAAGTACTGCACTGGAACTGTAATTGATAAGATTCCATGCTAAGCCAAAATGCCTATACATCTGATTTATAAGAGTGTACAGCTAACCACGTAACTAATACATACACTTCAGATTTTGCAGAATGCGTTAGCTACCATCAACTATTTATCAAGCTGAAGTCAGGTGCAGATGGCTAACTTTCACCATGTACTCTGGGATTTTAAATCACTACTCAATCACAATTATTATTTACAGACATACATGCACAGCTTCCACGTATCACAACTTTGGGATAGTTGGGATTCTGCAAGTTGCCCTTCTTCCTACCCTCACCCATCTTTGTTGTCTTAAGAGACAACAAAGACCTCATTTTTAACATCTCCTCTGCATTTTGGAGCATCTCTCACAAAATGAACAAAGTGTTGCTTTGCTTTTAGACATGCAAACCAGCCTGTTTCTCTGAATAAACAGCTTTAAGACTGCAGTGTAACTTCTTGGACTTTAGCATCCATTTCTGTGTTGAAGTGGTAAATTTTAGAGGCAGATTTAGAGACATCTAAGGCAACTATGAAGGGCTTCAGCTCTCTTTAAATTGTCAGCTGGAGATAAAATTACACCATAGAAAGATGCAGGTTTTATGTTAAACTCAAGCATCAGCTTCGGTGATTTTTCTTCAAAATTTCAGTGTTGGAAAGTCTAGGATTTATCAGCATGAACTATCACCTACTGAAAGTTTGTTTCCCCTTCCTGTCAAAGTTGAAGGATTTGAAAATCTGAGCCACTCTTTTGGCTTTGGTCTCATTTTTCAAGAACAAACTCTTACTACGCAACTTTTGACAACGTTTATATTGGAGAGTAAAATTCTTTATTTAAACGGTTCCCTCCCTTTTTTCCTATCAACAAGTTAACCTCTAAGGGGAAGGTTTTGCAGATGAGCTCATTCAATAACTCACTGCTACTGAAAGTGCAATTCATTGTCTTCTACTGCCAGCTGGGCAGTCCCACCTCTTCTGCACAACAGCTTCAACATTCATCCAGCCAGCTCAAGCTCCCTAAGCTCATAAAAAACTACCTGTAATTCAGTTATTGCAAAACAGGCTCACAGAAACACGACAGGAACCAACAACAGGGCAACCAAAGCGTATGTCAGACGTGGGATGAGCAAGAACAGCTTCCCACTGTAGAAGACAGCAAAGCTGTTGGAATGATTTAGTCTTCCTTGGAATGTTGCCCCAACATACTCAACATCCAGCAACAAACACATTTCCCACCTTCTCAGGCACATGGTGTGATTCTTGGGGTGGTCCTGTGCAGGGCCAGGAGTGGGACTTCAGTGATCCTTCTCGGTCCCTTCCAACTTAGGATATTCTGTGATTCTATGAACCATCCCACAAGTAAACACAACAGTGAAGACTGAGAAAATGAACCACCAGTTAGTTCTTTTTATATATGCCCTGCCAACCTGACAAAATTTTTCAGTTTTTAACAAGTCAGCACGTACAAAATGGAGTGTTTGAACTCCTTCCTTTTCTAATTGTAGCTCTACCCTCTCCCCTGGCCATTTTGAAATGATGTTTTTACCCGGGCTGCTCTTTCCCACTTGGAAATCATACTGCAAGGTTTTTCAGAGTTTGGTTCATGTTTTGGTTTGTTTGGGGAATTTTAACTGAGCTTTAAATTTAAAATTGCTTGATGAAACTACAGATCTAATTCAAATTGCTTTCGCTTTTCCAGTTTGTTTCAGTGTTTTGAACAAAAAAAAGGCCAAATTACCTCATCACTTCCCTTTAATATTTTGAAATAAAATTTTCATTTGGAAACAGAGATTTTCATTAGTTTTTCTTAAAATAGAAAAAAATTAAAAACATTGACCAAGCATTAACACAGCACTTTTGCAAACTTTTGAAACAGTGCTGCAGAGTGAAAATGATTGAAAGAGGTGTCATTACTTCTATATCTCCCTCTCCAGCGGTGATGCCAGCTGACATGAAAAACAAACCTACTACAAAAGCTGAGTAGAAGAGTGTTGGACTTGAAAAATGAAGCAACACAAGATATTAAATGCACTCCTAAAAGCCAAACTGTGTTCGCCTTTGAAAAAATCACAGTGTTTACTTTATCTGCCTGTTCATTTGAAAGTGGTTTTCTAAAAAATATAAAAGACAATAAGGAGGCAGGTGACAAATTATGCAAATGTCATTTTGACTCCAGTTTCTATAACTAAAAATAATTTAATGTGGCTTTAGTGCATTTTCCTTAGTATACAAGAGGAAACATCCCCCAATGTGCAGTGTCTGGCAGGATAAGAATGTATAACTGCCTGTCCTTTAGCATGGAGCCAGCCTTTGTCAAACATGTAACAAAAACCACAAACTCCAACTAATCACACATTTAAGACTGTTGTTCACCTCAGAGCAAAGACAAGCACCTCCTCCCTTCACTAAGCAAGCCTTCATTTACCTAGAGCAGGTTCTAAGTGAACACTGGTAAATTATTCCTTGTCCCAAGTCCAGAGGACTAGAACAGTGTGCCCATTCTGTTTCTTCTAGAACCTCCAACTGTGACATATCTCCATGTTGATACTTCTGGCATTAAAACACACAGACTACTAAACCACATGAAACAGGAACATGGTGTTTAGTGAGATCACCCCTTTCTGAAGACAAGGAAGTATGAACTTATAATTAGAACCCTGGGGCAATGGGGAACTGACCATCAAGGTCAACACTGCCACGCATGGGTTAAAAATCATTTTCAATGTGTCTTGCAACATTTCCTACACTGAATTTAAGAAAAAAAACCATTAAGGTATCGAGAAGACTGCAGCAATGGAGAATACTTCTCCTTTAGTTCACTTTTCCTGTCTTGATAAAAAAGCTACTTATGAGAAACTGGTAATAAAAATGCTATTCAGAAATCAAACTTATCAAGATTCTCTTGCAAAAAGAGGTTTCCCAGAGCACATCCATTTTTTTCCCTGCAGACAGAGCACCACTCCCCTGACGTACTTCATGGTGACACTTTTGCAAGAGATGGCTCTTCAACACACACAATTTCTTCACCTTCTTTTATTTTATAGAGCACCATTAAAATTTTGCTGGACAGTTCCATGATGATCATTCCTTGCAGAGATGGTAGAAAAAGAACCATCATTGTGTTCAACCAATACATATAAACATCAATAAATAACTAATATTCTGTAGCATATATCATTAGGTTTTAGGCTAGTGCCAGCTTTGAGGTTGTAGTTCCTGCATATAAATCAGAGTAAGCTCCTCAGCCTCTCTCAGAAAGGTACCTTACTGCAGGCTCTTCCAAAGCTGAGGGTGGGTGTGGAAGGGAAAAACAACAGTAGGAAAGAGAACACTATCAACATCCCAGACTTTCCCTGTCTCACCCCATCTTGTTTTTAAATAGGCCACATGTGCTCTTTACACAGTTTATCTCCACCAAGCAAAGTTGTGAAAACAAACCATAAACTGTAGTTTTGGTAAGATTGTTTACAGTCAGTACTTGGCAGTATAAGCCAGGATACCATAATAAAAAGGGATTATAAACAGCAGAAAGAATACTTAAGAGATTGTTCAGATGTTTGTTTTGGTTTGGTTTTGGTTTTTTTTTATGGCGGGCAAGTTTTAGAAACCTGAAAGCCTGCTTTAAGAAGAAAGGGAAGGAAAAAAAGCCCACCTACCCTAAACCCTCAAAAGAATAGAAACTGTATACACATTAAAAATCAGAACTGCGCCCGTTCCTTTACAAGGAGAGAAACTGCCCCATCAGGTGAGCTTGACAAAATGTAGATGCTTTTTTGCCTCCACAGGTGATATTCAAAAAGACTGTGGAAGCCAAACATCTCAGAGCATGGGACCCAAAGTGTTTGTCAGGAAGCATGCTCGGAGAATTTCAGTCTGCAAGGGCTACTTGGGGACTGCTGACCCTTAGTGCCACCACAAATGGAGGTTTCCCAGGTGGATGTCTTTCACAGAATCCCTGATGGTGAGCAGACAGTCCACCATCCAAAACAGATAACATATACTCTGACAACATTCCAATACAACATTCACAGTAATGGTGGGCAATGGCGTTTCCAGATCTGCCCAGCACCCTGCTGAGGGTAAGACTGATTTAGTCCTCTAACTGCATCAAAACCTCTAGAACAACCTGAGTTGTACCTAGTCCAGTCAGAGATATAAAAATACACTGACACACACATGTGAGTACACAATTGTGACCCTGACCAGTAACTTGTGACAATCCAAGGAAGAAAGACTGGCCAGTGGAGAAAGATTTTGACAGCCCTATAATCAAGTTCACTACAGAGAATTCTGCTCATTATGATTACATCAAATTTAATTCACTAACATGAACCTCAGAGCCAACACAGAGCAGCTGTATAATTCTTTACATCTGCTGGGATCTACAAACTATCCATTTTCCAAATAAATACAAGCATGTAAATTCTTCTTCCGAAAAAAGAAGAAAATATAATGACTAGCTAACATTAGATGCGTCAACCTAAGTGTAAAACGTCAGCCTAAAGCAGTTTGAACTCTTGTCACAAAGCATTGGTTTTTGGATACAGTGCTGGACACAGGTACACCTCCTACAAAATTAGTGAAATTGCTGCAGCACAAAAGCATTTAGGGCTATACTGTCTGCTATGGGAGAAACTCCCATCCTTTCTAAGAAAAAAAAGATAAACATTCCCTTTCCCTACTATATGAGACTGAAGTTTGTGCAGGGCCATCTACATAAGAATTCTGCAAATAATCCAGAGAAGGCTGGAGTCAGAACAAGGAACTCATCTGGAATTTTTCAACAGCCCCTAGATTTAAGGCCAGCAGCCAACTACATATCTTGAGCAAGCTTCTTTAAAGATTATAAAGCCTGAGTGGAAAGAAAAGGAGACTGTGGGAGCACGATGCTTGCCAACTAGCCTAAGTTCTTGTTCTTCAAATGCAGTGTTTTGCAATCAGCTATCAAACAATCCAATCATGAAGGTACCTAGGGCTGCAAATTCCTGAATTGCAGGTGTGACTCAAGAACCATGGGCAGGAACACAGGCACTTCTGAATCTTCACTCATCAACACCATGAATGGCTTTGCCAGGTTTGAGGACAGCAGGACAAGAAAGTTCTTTAACATACTGGTGCCAAGATACACCTTACCATGTCATTGTCACATGCAATTCCTGCATTTGAAGAACTTTCTTTTTTTCTGGAACTTAAGAGGAGAATTTCTGTCTCGGTATCATGGGCTAGTAGACACCATAAAAATACCTTTAGTTAGAGAATAACAACTAAGTATTCCAAATCCCCATAATTCCAATGATAGGCATCCACTCACTTCTCTAGTACAGCAGAGGGAATCAGAAAGGGAGAAGGCAATCGTGCACACAGAAAGAACCATGGAGGATCCAGAGCCCAGAGAAGAACAGTACAATGGAGAAACTGACTCGTAATATCCAAAATTCCTGTGCAGTTAACAAACAGAACATATGCATGCAAACAGAGTCCTGCAATGTAACACGGCAATTAAAGGACTTTAAAGTGCTTTAACTGAAGTTAAAGCTGACACTATTAACTGATCCAGCTCAGGGTTCCTCAGCAGCATGGATAAAATTAAATTATCCTGCTACAGCTCTGAGATAATACACATCAAGCAACTGCAAAATTCAAAAAACTGGACTAGGAAAACACTGCAAAGTGTACAGATGATGTCAGACCAAGTTGCAGCTATTTACAAAGAAAAGCCCACAATTTTTTCTCCTGTAAGGCCCCAGAAAGAGACACAGACAGCTTGCTTAGAAAGCAACTGGTTTGCTTAAGGAAGTCTGTAATCAGTCACCTTGACACAGACCCAAAATCTTCCCAAGAAACTCAAGTCTGAAGGTTCTGGGAGCTTACTACGTTTTGTGCAGTTAAAATCTAACAGCAGTTCAATGAACACAAGTGTTAAACAGAAACACCAGTGCCAACCAGAAGGATCAGAGACTGCTAAACAAAGTTGCAGTGAGCATACACAGACATCCAGCAGTGCATTATAACCATAGTTATGAGCTTAAGAAAGCACAGCTTCCTTCAGCACCCTAATATTTACACAGTGTAAGTGTGGCTTAATTAACCAAGTTTTATTAAAAGTCTGAACTTAGCCAGGTCAGTTAGCGTAGTGATATCATCAATTTGTTATAAATGAAGCAGAGATGTTAGTGCAAAGGGAAATCTTAAGCTTATCAAGTAAATTGTGTGGCAACAAGTCAAAGCTTCCCACCAGTACCAAGCCATGCTTTAGTTCTGCCACTACTTAGCTGAAAGTAAACATGGTACTATCTTCCCTCTTGATAAAGAGAGAATGTATCTCTGTCTATGCAGTCCTAATTATACCTCTGAGGACAAAACAGACCAGAAACACATGTCCTCTGACATCTTCTAGCACCAAATAAAGTCAAGAAAATCTTTTCCTCCAGTGTTTACTTTAAGAGATTAAACACATTCTCCTGTCTATTCTATTCACACTAGAGGTAGTATGTCAAAATATTCTCTGTCAGTCTATTCAGGAAAACTGTTACGCAGAGAAAAGGCATGCTTTGTTTAAAAAACAGAGCAGCTTTTGAAAAGTCTTCGACACTAAGAAATCTGAGTATGCCAGCTGTATATCAACATTTAACAAGAGTACAACTCACTGTTCTTCTGTGCTTTCACATATCCGTTTGCTTCTGATATATAGTACTTTTTGTATTTTCAATTATAACTAACAAAGCGTAAAAGAGTTCTGCCAGACGTTTTAACTACCCTAACTACTGAACAGAACACAGGGAAAAGTAGTCTCCCAGGCTTTGTTACCATCAGGAACATTTGTAAGTTACACAGCTTTACTTTTTAACGTTCAAATTGAATTTGCACTGTTTGGTACTCTAAAAAGAACAAGAAAACCCTACACAGTACACTGAGAAAAAAGCCTTAAGCTGTCTTCCCCCACCCCAGGTCACTTGTGGAGCTGTGCTGCTATTTCGCAACACTTTAATACACACCTTAGAGCTCAACAAGCCTCGATATTTGCTCAAGAACTCGCCTGAATCACCTCTGACTTAACAGCATCTCCAGAAGCAGGGCATGACTAAAGCGCGGCCGCGGAACACCGACACTCAACACACACCCACACCCACACTCACCCACTGGCTGCTGAAGTAGTCGAGCCCCTGGCAGATGATGCGGGCGGCCTGTGCCAGCAGCACCTGCACGCCCAGGGAGTTGCCCAGGCAGTAGAGCCCGTAGAGCAGCGGCCCCCCGGCGCCCAGCAGCAGCAGCAGCCGCCGCCGCCGCAGCACCTGCTCGCCCAGCGCCTCCACGCCGTAGTTGGCGAAGCAGATGGGCAGGAGGAGGGCGGCCAGCAGCACCGGCGTGCGGGAGCGGTGCAGGCGGCCGAGCCAGCGCCGCCCCAGCGCCGTCAGCGAAGTCTTGAAGGGGTGCAGGAAGGTGCCGCAGAGCACGGCCCAGAGCAGCGGCCGTAGGAACGCCTCCAGGATGAAGTACACGAGCACGGCGGCGCCGCAGCACAGCCCCGCGAACAGCAGCGCCCCGGTGTTGTAGAAGGCCTGCTTGATCGGCTTCTCCAGCCGCGGCAGCGACATCCCCGCCGCCCCGCCCGGGCCGCCTAGC